>JAVTVY010025034.1:0-101412 GCA_036873755.1 Hanleya hanleyi | reverse complement strand
ATGCCGACGGATCCGGGACCGGCGACATGAACAGGGGCAGTAGATTGTTGCGCCGAGTGGCGAACAGATCTATGTGTGGCATCTCCCAGACATGAGCTATTTGTTTTAGTATGTCTGGGTGAAGTTGCCACTCCGTGGGAATTATCTGATTCCGCCGTGAAAGCGAATCCGCTAAGACGTTCAGTACCCCCGGGATGTGCCTGGCCAACACCGATATGTTGTTGTCCCAACACAGACCGAAAAAGATTTCCGCTTAGCTTTGTAATTGCGGAGATCTCGTCCCCCCTGCTTGTTGATATAGGACACGACTGTTGTGTTGTCCGTCGCAACCAGCAGGTTCTTGTCGGTCAATACGCTCACCCACGTGCGGATGGCATGCGTCACTGCCATAAACTCCAACACGTTTATATGGTACGAGCGTTCCTCGATTGTCCATAACCCGGATGTCGACTTGGACTCGAGGTGGGCTCCCCATCCTTCCATAGATGCGTCCGTGACCAGGTGATGTGACGGACGAAACGGAAGTAGGGACACACCTGGCATAACGTTGAGTGGATCCAGCCACCATTGGAGGCATTGTTTGACTAGTGGTGTTACAGGTATCCACGGATTCAACTGCCTTTCGACCCATAGATGATTGAAGTAAATCATTAAGGGACGAAGCTGCAACCGCCCTCTTGGTGTTACGTCCTGTGTTGACGTCAAGAGGCCGATTATCGCAGCAAAGTGTAAAGCCCTGGCTTGAGATAACTTGAGGAATTGAGGTATCTTCGCTGTTATCTTTTGCCATCGATCTTCTGGGGGTTTGGCGAGAGCTAGAAGCGTATCGTATTCCACCCCCAGAAATTTGCGCCTTTGCGAAGGAGTCAGCTCTGACTTCTCTTCGTATGGGATGTATCCCAGAGAAGTCAATATCTTTAAGACAAACTGGGTGTCTAGGATTAACTGCTCCTTGCAGGCATTCCTTAGCAGGGAGTCGTCGATATAAAAGTGGTACTTTATACCTAGACTGTGCAGGAATTGTGCCACTGGTGTAAACACTCGTGTGAACACCCAAGGGGAAGTGGACAGGCCGAACGGAAGCACTTGAATTTGGAAGCGTCGTTTGTCGACCATGAATCTCAAGTACTTCCCGTCCTCCGGATGTATCGGGATATGCAGGTATGCATCCCTTAAATCCAGAGAAGTCAGCCATTCCCCTTGTCTGAGTACTGTCCGGATAGACCGGAAGGACTCCATGCGGAAGTGTGGCGGTGGAGTGAGGTAGTCCTTGTTGAGGCGCTTTAGGTTGATAACCATGCGCATCTCGGACGTATCTTTCTTGGGGACCAGAAAGACCGGCGAATAGAACCCGGGTGTTATATCCGAAACCGGAAGCTCTATTACTGCTGCCTTCACTATCAGTTTGTCCACAGAGGACTGTATCGCTGATAGATGACCCGTTCGTAATGGAATACGAGACGGAAGGGGATATGCAGTCAAGGGAGGAAGCATGTCGAACAATAGGCGATAGCCGTATCTGATAGTTCGAATGACCCACGCTTCCGCCCCGATCCTTATCCAGTTCCTCCAAAACAACTGCAGCCTTCCCCCTACCGGAAGGTCTAGTTGTGGCGGAACTGGAAACATTATGTCTCGGTGTTCCCGCCATACCGGAAGCCACCCGGTATGGCCCGAGATATCAGGTATTCTTCTTTGACTGCTTGGATTTCCCCTTACCCTGCTTCTTATGGCCATAGGTCGATACTCTTGGCTCTAAAGAAGCAGGCGCTTGGCTCTGCTGTTGGCTGGAAGCACCCTTAGTAGCCTTGGAACTAGGCAGGTTCTTCTTAGCCTTCTTTGCCTTTGGACCTGACCCGGAAGCCATAGGTCTCTTAGACGAAGCACCGGAAGCTACCGACCTGTCATGTTCAATACGATCCATTTCAGGTCGAACTTCGGCAACAGCATCACCAAACAGTAAAGAAGGAGCCGTAGATGTCTCTAGTAAACTCCTCTTTACTGCTTCCGGTGTGTAACTATGCATAAAAGGAATGAAGGCCTTTCTCCTTAAATACACTAGCATAGAAGATAAGTAGGCATTATGTACCAATAGATCTTCTACTGCACCGGAAGCAATCTTCTGGTAGTCAAGAACGAGGTTTATACCCTCCTGTAACCGTTCTTGGCTTTCCGCGCCCGACAGCGAGAATAAACCATCCTTTATGGCTTTAAGAAACCAGTCCAGGTGATTCGTAATCGCCACTCCTTGTCGAGCAGTTTCCTCAAGTACTGCGGCCTGTTTGTTCGTAAAGGGAACATCCGGATTACTAGGCACTTTAGTATTAGTAGGACATAAATACTGAAAGTCGCCGTTCACCTCTGCAGACCGGAAGCTAAACGGTGATTCATGTACGCCATAAGATCGTGTGCTTGGCTTCTGTACTGGGAACGGACCAGAAGATCCTGCAGGGCGGAAGCGAGCTCTAGGTCTCAGCCTGACTGCACGTTCCTCTTGCGTAGCGGGTTCTGCTAAAGTTCTATGGAACAAGTGGCAAATAGAATGAATAGCAGTTGAGGCCGGAAGCGTGGTTGCCGATCTCGTAACCCCATTTGACTCTCCTGATTCAGTTTCAATATCCCCCGCATGTGGGACCGGAAGCTGCATACCACGAATCAAGTCATAGATGCCGGAAATTAATCCATAATATTTCCTAGCATCCGGATCAGTATTGGTAGGTTCATTCAATTCAGATCTACCGTACTGGTCCCTATCCACTTCCATAGCTTCCGGGGCTTCCTGCCAGGGAGGAGTAATAGAAGGGATAGCCCTCGTCAAATTAGCTTCCGGTTTCCTAGACTGTTCAGCCAAAACCGGAAGCGGGGACGTACCGCTCCGAATTTGACTGGTCATCATCTCTCTCAATTCCTTCATCTCCTGACGTTGCTGTTCCATTCCGCGCAGAATGGCAGCCAACGTCGTATCCGTCACTTGAGAGTGGACCGGAAGCAGGGCCTGACGAGGTGTGTTCACACTCGGGGACCTTACAAATGACCGTGAGCACGGCCACTGTAAAGGTCGGTGAACTGGCACTCGAGGTCGTAAACCGGAAGCACGTAAGGGAGGACGCATTATACGTAGCATAGCCGGTCCCGTACCTCGAATACCACCGGAAGCAGATATCTGAGCTAAGCCACGCAAGGGCGAAGACAGATTAGCAACCGGATGCCGCATAATTTGACCTACTTGAGAGGGATCTTGATATCGCATCTCAGAGGCAGGCAAATAATTTGGCATATCATAGGTACCTGTATACATACCATACTGCCGTTGTTGCGGGAACCTTAATCTCTGGTGGCCCAGAAGGCTCGTAGATACAAACGTCTCGGCAGGGGGACGAGGAAGGCCACCAGAGTAACCGGAAGCAGGTTGTGAAAAGTCAGACAAACCAGTCGAAACAGTTATAGGCGTAACTGAACGACCGGGAAGTCCAGGCCTCAACAGCGTTGAGGAAGGTACTTTCCCAACCCCGGACCCAAATGAAAACTTAACGTTAGGCCCCTCACTAGCGCTACCTAAGTTTTCGTAATCATAAGTTGACTCCGATCGAGAGATCGAAGTCCCCTGGCTTTCCCACGCTAAGCCTGGGTCCGTTACCGATTTCCCTTCATCGTCGTATCCAGGCGTCCGCTCGATAGGAACCTCCACTTCCACAGTCGTTGTAGTGCCAGATTCCATATCCTCGATTATTCCTTCCACCTGTACCAACCGGGTCGGCTTCTTACCTGATTGACCCTTCGCCTGGTCTGAAATGGAAGAATCGTGAGCGGGGGGGGGGCGTTTGTTTATCTTTATTTACGTTCAATAGGCTGACTAGAGTAGACCCAGCTACAGAACTTACAAACCCCCTAGTCTCCTCGCCTACGCTAGTACGTGGAGACTGAGCTACATACGTCTCATTGGCGAGATCGGTAGGCCTAACGACATTATTTCCCTCGTTAGCTGCCAGAGAACCGGCTAGATACACCTGGAATATGCTGGGCGCCCACACAATACACTCTTCACAGGCTGTGTCCCACGTACAGATTCAGGCCTTGTGATCTGTACGGGCCCTGGCGAGTGATTAAAGCACACCTAAAATCGTGCGAGGTGTGTGGTTAGCACACCTAAAATGCACACCTAATTTTTTTTAAGGTGTGTGATACGGTGTTTGAAATGTTAAGGTGTGAATTGAAATAAATGTGTGCTGGCCGAGAATTCATCTCGCAGCAATGTTTCAGGATATCCAGGGGGAACTAATATTTACTGGTTTAGCTATGAAAGATATTGAGGTGATAATAAAATCAAGAAACACTGTTTTAAATTTCTTCTTTTTTTTTTGTATTTAAAATTAACACAATCAGTTAATGAGCCAAAAGCTGAAAACAAGATTGGCAAAATAGAAATAAAACTCTGGAAAACCACAAATTGTAAAAAAAGAACTGACTAGGACTGGCACATGACAATTTTTACATCATCATATTCATCATTCCAATCATTCGACCCATTCACTTGCCTTCAGAAATCTGGAATGTCTGAATCAGTTTCAATTTCCGAACACTCGCGAAGTCCAGCAGGTTTTTTGCCGTAACTGACGTCGGCTACTATTTGCCTAGCTATACACTTTGTTTGGTTGATCGCTGTGTTTCTGTCACACTTTGCAAAAGGCCAGTACCACCTTATTGCCAGCATTGTTAAAAGGAATGCAAAGTTATCCCTCGGGCTCCTTTCCCACTGACACAGGGCTGTTTTTACCCCTCAGCCTATTAGGCTGCGGGGTCTTGTCGTTGGCATGTACGTCCAGTCGTCCGGTCGTTCGTCCGGTCGTCCGGTCGTCCGGTAGTCAACAATTCTTGTGATCGATCTAGAAACCGAACCGTTGCTTCTAGAGACTTCAAATTCAAATGGTACACAGAATTGTTGTGTGGTCAACCACAAGCCTATTGAATCTGGACCCGATTGGTTGGAAACTTTGGCGGCCATCTTTAATTTATGCGAAACCATCACAGCTTTCTCGTTACCAAGCCTTCTTTAGAACGACTTACCCTAGGCACACCAAACTTGCCGTGCACATCCATATGCTCATGACCCAGAACCCTATTAGTCCGGTGGCTTAAGGCCAGATTTTCACTTTATCGTGACAGAGTGGAATAAAGCACCAAATTTGGCACACGTGTCGTCAGAGGCATCGAGAACAATATTAGAAGGGGTGCCCCCGATTTCGAGGCCCAGGAGGCAATATGTGGCCCATTAGGGGCCCGGGGTCATTTTGGGCCTATAAATGGCAATTTTTATCCCAACGATTTTCAAAACATCATATATTCTCTATCCTTCGGGGTAAGAGTCTGAAAATTTCCACACTAATAGTGTTGGCAAAGGTCTAGCGAGAAATGCAAAATAATCCAAGATGGCCGCCATAATGACGTTACAGCTACGTCAGAACCAAAATGTGGTCAATTTTTGACGAATTTTGAATTATGTTTTTTTATTTTTTTTCTTGGTGTTAAGTATGCAGTAAATATTAGAAATTAATCATGTATAACTGACTCAGATAGCACTGTAGTCCCTGACTGACCTTTGCCAAACTGGATCAAGTTGGACCAGATCCTTATATATGCAATAAATTCGTTGGGGCTACCATACAGCGAAACCCGTAACTGGACAATGAATAGCTGCCAAGTGAAATGTGTCATACTAATATAGCGTTAGACTTCCATCTACACATTTTTGAGTATGTTATTCGAGATTACTGCTGCTGAAGATGAAGTGGCGGCGCCAATGCGAAAGCTATGGCCTATTAAAGAGGGTCAATGCCGATTAAAGAGATTCCGTTTTTCACATGAGCTGAGAAATAGGCAGGAAAAACGGTTGCATCCTCTGGAAATTGGAACAGGGGCCCGGCCTCGGATGTGAAATATGTAACCGAAAATAAGCACGGATTGCTAGAACTGGACAATATCTAATATTATCAGTATAGACAAATGAACTGGTTTATGGGATATGTTGTGCTTGAAGTTGCGCATAATAATGTGCATGCTTTGTAACCGGCCACATTGATCGGAGAAAGAGACATCGTTGTATGAAAGAACATTGGTATTGCAGTCTTGTTATGAACGATATGTCAATTCACTAATGCGTAAGAATGCATGAAATGCTACCAAGGTCATTGCTCGTAAAAGAATTACATGGATACGATGTGGGGTATAGCATAAAATATCTTATAGAGGATATCCGTAGTTATGGGCAATCTGGTATCCGGCCGTGTAATTTTGACATGCCCGTAAGTAGAAATTTGGCAAGGAATAACTGCGCAGGATCGTGTACTGCAGCCAAATTGTGCGCATAACTGATAGCCGATACGAATTTATAAGCTGTGGAGGGTGCATACTTGTTGAAATGCAAGAATGCTTTGAAGGAAACCAACTGTGACGATGAGATGAGGAATACCTTACTGGCACACTGACCAGTGTTATTGAGGAAATCTCTATATAATTGTCATGCGCGCTTGTATTCTTTCAAGGAAGATTCAGCAAGGGACGGCGTCAGAAGAACAGCAGACAGGGTATTGGGTGCGACGAGCGATTGAGTCAAGGGGCTAGAGACAGCGCTTCCTGAAATTGTAACTGCGAGAGTTTGTCAGAAATAAGATTGTTCCGAAATATGTTCTGATCTGAACAGAATGTCATTTCGAAGACAGGCAAAGTTACTGACGCACTAATTTCAACCACGGCCATATTATCACAAAGAAAGAGAGTGCCAGTTTATGGCCCCAAATTTCCACGGCAAGCACTGCTTGACCGTGATATGGGTAACATGTGCTGGTCATTCTTGGTCTATCACGAGGATCCGAAAACAGCCGCCAAACCCAAGGTACCAACAGCGTCGAAATTGGATACCCAATTTGGAGAAAGAACATTAATTTTCCATTGAAAGACTCCAGTATTAGCACAGGCTCTAGCTTTATTCAAACGAATGTGATGGTGAGCCTGTGATACAACTTTTGTTAAATTCTATCAGGCAGCGGAGAAATGCCCTGCCGAGCACGACGACTTTACAGGCAAAATTGTGCCAGCCAATGAGAGACTGCAGTTCCACAAGTCTTACCTTTGTGCGTCGCGAGAATTCACCCACCATGCTTTTTAGTTTATGAATTTTGTCTCCTGGAAATGAGTCCAGCTGAATCCCATGCATAACCATGGTAGTTGATGGGTAGTAGGTCCTAGCATGTTTGATTGGAATGCTCAAAATTACTCACACAAATAAGTGAAAGTGTTGCGAGCTATAGAACAGTGGCTAGCGCCACTTGCACCTACGAACATGAAGTCATCCAGTATGTGGATGACCTCTGATATTCCGAATTTTGTAGCCATAACCGATTGCAGAGAATTACTTGAGCTCTTCTATATCTTACAGGATGTAGAGCATCCCATCGAGAGACATCGATACATAAATGCGGAAGGCATCATCTAAATAGATCTTTGCCATCAAGCTTTAGTGGCCATGTTTTGAACTAGTGCAATCGCGATATCTAATGTCTACGTATTCAACATATCAGGTCCTGTTGAATCGCACCGTTAATAGACAAGGCAGATTTTCCAGGGTAAGATAAATTGTGTATCACCCTAAAAGTATTAGGGGGGAGGGGGGATTTTGTTTAATGTCACACTCATGGTTATTTCACTCATATGGTGACAGCCAATTTTAATGATGGAGGAAGCTGGAATACCGGCCCTTCGGCAAGTAACTGGCAGACTTTCACACATGAAAGCCTTAAAGAGCTCGGCCATCACGAGCCCCTAAAATTATTAGATTTCATTCTGGGGACTAAGCCTAATTTTTAGCAAACCTTATTGTCAAAAGCAGGAGTTTAGAAGGGACCAGCAACTCGACATTTCAACAACTCTGTCTAATTTAGCTTCTACGATAGCAGGGTTTGCATAGCCGATGAATGATTACACGAGATAGCAAAGGCATATTTTCTCGAGTGTCAAATATCGAAACGGTTTGCGAAACTTGAAACAAGTAAATCTACCTCAGGGTAGTTACTTAACCACATGCTAATTTACATGTAAGGAGTCGGGAAGAATCCAACTGGCAACATTTGATGTAGTTCACAACCGTGGCAGGTACGATAACCTGAAGTTTCATCCTTTGAAACAGATTTGTTTTTAGTACCGATAATCAGCATTGAGAATAGGGCGCGGGTGACCATATTGGATATGTATAGAAAAGAAAATAGCCAATAGCCTTCATGCGTGCTTAATCGAGTCAATCATAACAGAGCTACATGTACAGAAGCTTTTCAATGGATTTATAAATATATATGATATATATATTAGCATATATACAAACACACATACATGTGTATAGCAATAATACCATTATTAGTGACGCTCTGGCGGCCATGTTGGATATTCAACGGGTAATAAAGTTTCCAGTTATCGTTATTATTTTCTTCTTGGGTCAGTCAGGCTCGTAGAAAACCAATTTCGTGTAAAAGGGCGATTCAAGCTGTCAAATAGTCGCCAACAGGAGGCTACTGCATGTATTATGGCGGCCATATTGGATTTATGCAAATTAAGGGCCTTCCACCTCCTGTAGAAATGGGCACCCCTTCTGACATCATTCCTTATGCCCAAATGAGCCTCTCTGCAAAATATGGTGCTTTATTCCAGTCAGTCACGATCTTGACCTTAAGCCACCGGACTATATTGAATCTGGACCTGATTGGGTGGAAACTTTGGCGGCCATCTTTAATTTATGCGAAACCATGAATCTTGTGTATCTCGGAAACCATTTTGCTGTTCAGTGTGAAACTTTGTAGAGATTATCGATACATCAAGAAACTTTGAAGGAATGACCAAACCAGTTTTCCTGATTAGGTGAAAGCCTTGGTGGCCATCTTTAATTTATGCAGAATCTTTAATGATGTATTTCTTTGATACCATTGAAGTGTTCTATACGAAACTTGGTATACAGCATCGATGTATCAAGAGACTTGACTTGCACTGAATAACCACATCAATTCTTCTGAGAGGCGGGAAGGATGGCCGGCCATTTTTAATTTATGCAAAATCATTAATGATCTCTATCTCTGATACCGTTTAAGTGCTCGATATAAAATTTGGTAAACATCATCGATGCAGCAAGAGACTTATGATGAATGACAGAACTGGTTTCTCTGATTGGGTGGAAATCTTGGTGGCCATCTTTAATTTATGCAAAATCTTTAATGATATATATCTCGGATACCATTTAAGTGTTCTATATGAAACTTGGTATACAGCATCGATGTATCAAGACACTCGTAATGAAGATCAGTTCCTCTGAATGACCGGAAGGATAGGCGGCCATCTTTAATTTATGCAAAATCATTAATGATCTCTCTCTGATACCGTTCAAGTGCTCGATGTAAAATTTGATATACATCATCAGTGCATCAAGAAACTTACGATGAATGACAGAACTGGTTTCTCTGATTGGGCGGACTTTCTACATCACTAAGGAACCACTGTTCAGCGACTAATGTTGTCATACTTGGAGACCTCAACAATGACTTTGCTGTCGACTTGGCTGAAACAACCAAGATAAATGACTTCTTCCAAGAGCATGGGCTCTTTCCCTTAATCCACACTCCAACCACAGATCTTAGGACAACCATTGACCAGATTTTCACCAATTTCAAACTCACAGATATACAATTTGGTGTCCATGATACATATTATTCATATCACAAGGCTGTTTGGATTGCCATCCACCCACCCTCATCCTCTGCTTGATCACAGATGGAAAGAGACAGACAATCAACAGGTACACAGGGATTCATACAGTTATTGCTATCAAAGACTTTTATTATTGTTTAGATTATTATTAGGGTTCAAAGCCAAAATGGCTTGAAGCCTTTTGTTTTTGTTCAGAATATTCTGTTCTTCCGCCATATTTTTCGCACGCGCTATGTCAAAATATTTATTATAATCCTTCAATGCAACCAACATCCCACACTGAATTTATCATATTTTAATCTTTTACAAGCCACTGCTAAAGCATCTTCTGCATTCAACCAAATCTTTCAGGCTTTTACTTATGCATTTTTCATTCATTGTGTACCAATACACACTGACTAAAACTGTCTGGCTGAGGGGTTGTTGCACCTTTTAGGTGCTGCCTCATGTTCTAATTTGTTTCCACGTTTTTAGGCCCGGTGTCAGTTGCCATTTCACCATCTCGTTTTCAATCAAGTTGGCCCTTGACACTTGTTTCAATGATAGCGATTGGCAGGCTGCCGTGAACGAGCCAATGAAAACGCTCGACAGATCAGCTTACGTATAGACTCGGACTGGCACATGGCAATAGATAAGATGATATAGAGCCCAGTTTTCGACAGCGTGTGTTGACGATCGGCGGACGGGGCTCAATCGTAAGTTTTCAACCGGTAATGTTTAATTTTACGTTCAAATCTACGTGAATCCGTTTAGATTCGCCCGAATGCCCTGTCAGGCGAATCTTCACGGGAATGAATTCGCGGATTCGTGTCAAAATTTGACATAGCAAAATTTTGAAGGGGATCATAAAGTATAAGGCGCGCGTTCAGAACGCACCTCAGTGCCTCTTCAGGCGCGTTATGGTGCGCGTGCGCGATCGCGCGCCTCAAATCACAAGGCCTGCAGATTCTTCCCTGGTGGCATGGCGGACACGTTGAGTGAAGGTCATAACTAGGCTTGTCACCTCCACAAGACATGCATGACATTTGAGACATATTTTGAGCCATTTTTACGCTGATAACTTATAGAATACTTCCCAAAGGATTTCTTGCTGAATATCAGACGTCTGAGGTAATCCAACTGTGAGTGATTTCGCTAGGAATAGGCAATTTTTCACGGAGCTGACAATGTTTACTTCCTGACCCACGAGCAGTAGGAACAAGAAGAATGCATTATGGGTAGCTGTGCAGACACGTGACTAGCAGGGGAGAGAACTGTGTCATTAAAATTCTTACTGTATGATTTCATGTGAACAAGAAATGCAAAGAGTGGAAGTGAGGTAAGTTTTCAGCGCAAATAACTCCGCCGTTGATATCGGCCGGTTCGATAAAAATGCTGTTGTCGACCCTTCAATTCAGCGCTCGTGAAACGATCACAATGCTACATAGGATATTCCATTCCTTTTCTTCCGATAAAAGCCTTCAAAGCCAAGATAGAACAAGTTTGAATGAGAGTGTTGTGAAAATTATATACGGGACAAACAGGCTCCACACATTAATTTACACAAAAACCCATAATACTGCAACGTTATTTTAAAACCCCCTTCGATTGCCTCTTGCTGGTGAATAGCGCTTCAGAAGGGGCAAGGTATTCCCCAGGCAGTCAGTTCTGCATTATACACGATCTCACTTGCATATGAATAAGTGTCATTTCTAGTCTGGGTGAAACTTGTATGCTGGACGTGACTCTTTATGTGGACTCGCCTGTTTCACTCTAAATTTCATGCAGTCCAGATTCCCTCTGTAGCCTATAGTATTGGACCCTTCTATCTTGATTTAACAGGGAGTACTGCAGTGTAATTCCCTCTGCTGGTAACCTAACCATCCCGCACACCCCTATCCTGACTTTGGATTCTTCCATTTGATGTAGTTTTCTCTGAAGGACAAGCTGTGAAGTGTGGCAAGACTATTAAAACAACAAGCAGCCAGAGGATGCTAGGTCCCCCGCCAAAATGGCAGCAATATTTATAAGCGCTGTCGGTTTCAGAAGATATTCATGAGGATGGCAACAGCTACTTCACAGGCGTAAGAAGCAGAGGGGTCTTTCAACCTTCCCAGGTTTTGAGATCAACTCCGAATGGCTGACTGAATGTTGATTGCTACTGTAATATATTTTCTTTACCATGTGGCATGAAAATTATGTAACCGAAAATGCAACCCCAAGAGACAACTCATGGCATATTATCTGCAAACTAAATTTGACAAGAATATGAAGGCATCCTCAACCTATTGCCCAGAAACCAAATTTAGACTTTGCCACAAGGAATCACCACCTGTAGGTGCAAGCAGGCAAAACACAATCCCAAATGACATCTCATGTCATGGTATCGGCATATGAACTTTGAGACTCTGAAGAGGGTCCTCAAGTTATTGCCGGTACTAGATGCCCACCGGTGTTCATGTTATTTGGGGCGGGTCACATATGAATACAAAATTTGAGAATAATCTGATGAGCAGTTGCCAAATTATTGCCCGGAAACAAATTTTTCCACCAGGAGACGCCACCTGTAGGAAGAAGCGGGGAAAATACAATCCCAAGGAACATGGTATCGTGGGGACATCTGCATACCAAATTTGAGAAGAATCCGATGAGGGTCCTCAAGTTATTGCCCAGAAACCAAATTTAGATTTTGACACCAGGTGACGCCACCTCTAGGCGCAAGTCAGTGAAATGCATTATCAAACGACATCTTATGTCACGGTACATTCATACAAAATTTGAGAAGAATCCGATGGTCAGTTCTCAAGTTATTACCCGAAAACGAATTTGTGATGTTGCCACCAGGTGGCGCCACCTGTGAGTGCAAGTGAGCGAAAGGCAATCCCAAGCAACAGCTCCTGGCATGGTAAATGCATGCCAAATTTGAGAAGAATCCGATGAGCCGCAGCGTTTCTCATGTTACCCAGAAAGGTACATATGTAGGATATTTCAAAGAAATTCGACCAAGTGTTTCTAAGTTATCACTTGCAGCATGGAATAATGGAATGAACTCTAGTGGCGCCACCTCCGGGTGGATTTTGCTGAAAGGCATCACCAACGGTGTTTTGTCGCAGGGAATGCATTTACCAAATTTCGAAGAAATCCGACAAATTGTTCGAAAGTTATCGCTCGCGAAGGATTTGAACAAACATGAACGGACATGCAGTAAAGATTGGAACAAGACCCAGTGGCGCCACCTACAGGCGGATCTTGCTGAAACGTAATACCAGCGACGTCTTGTCGCAAAGAATGCAGATGCCAAATTTCGGAGGAATCTGACAAAGCATTTAGGAGTTATCGCTTACGCAGTATTTGCACGGACATGCACTAAATATTGGAACAAGACCCGGTGGCGCCACCTACAGGCGGATCTTGCTGAAACGTAATACCAGCAGACGTCTTGTCGCAAAGAATGCAGATGCCAAATTTCGGAGGAATCCGACAAAGCATTTTAGGAGTTATCGCTTATGAAGCATTTGCACGAACATCCACGGACATGCACTAAAGATTGGAACAAGACCCAGTGGCGCCACCTACAGGCAGATCTTGCTGAAATGTAATACCAACAGACGTCTTGTCGCAAAGAATGCAGATGCCAAATTTCGGAGGAATCTGACAAAGCATTTAGGAGTTATCGCTTACGAAGTATTTGCACGGACATGCACTGACATGCACTAAAGATTGGAACAAGACCCAGTGGCGCCACCTACAGGCGGATCTTGCTGGAACGTAATACCAAGAGACGTCTTGTCGCAAAGAATGCAGATGCCAAATTTCGGAGGAATCCGACAAAGCATTTAGAAGTTATTGCTTACGAAGTATTTGCACGGACATGTCTGTCACATACAAGCAAGACCCCAGTGGCGCCACCTACAGGCGGATCTTGCTGAAACGTAATACCAACAGACGTCTTGTCGCAAAGAATGCAGATGCCAAATTTCGGAGGAATCCGACAAAGCATTTAGGAGTTATCACTTACAAAGTATTTGCACGGACATGCACGGACATGCACTAAAGATTGGAACAAGACCCAGTGGCGCCATCTACAGGCGGATCTTGCTGAAACGTAATACCAAGAGACGTCGTGTCGCAAAGAATGCAGATGCCAAATTTCGGAGGAATCCGACAAAGCATTTAGAAGTTATTGCTTACGAAGTATTTGCACGGACATGTCCGTGCATGCACGGACACATAGAAGCAAGACCCCAGTGGCGCCACCTACAGGCAGATCTTGCTGAAATGTAATACCAAGAGACGTCGTGTCGCAAAGAATGCAGATGCCAAATTTCGGAGGAATCCGACAAAGCATTTAGAAGTTATTGCTTACGAAGTATTTGCACGGACATGTCCGTCACATACAAGCAAGACCCCAGTGGCGCCACCTACAGGCGGATCTTGCTGAAACGTAATACCAAGAGACGTCTTGTCGCAAAGAATGCAGATGCCAAATTTCGGAGGAATCCGAAAAAGCATTTAGAAGTTATTGCTTACGAAGTATTTGCACGGACACATAGAAGCAAGAACCATTTTAAAGTCCCCGGCCGCGTTGCGGCGGGGGACAAATATGCTGTACAGGAAATTCACAGCTGGACATGCTAAAAATAAACTAAACACACCTCCAGGTAAATGTGAACACAGATGATGAGAGGAGTCAGGACTCAAAACAATGTAGCCATACAATTTAAATATCAAAGGAGAGCCTGTCGAGGCTTGGGTTTCAGTTAGAAATCAAGGGGCTCTGAGGGGCTATTAAAATCAACGTTATATGTACATCTGTTCAAGGGGCTTTCCGAGATGGCTCATTTTTGGGCAACGATTTGGTGTAAGACTCACGAAATATAATTGACAAAGGATCTGCTGCAAGTTGTATTGTCAGTCTTTTGTCCAGGATATTACCTTTTCAATGGGAGGTCTTACACCAAAGCCTTGCCCATTTTTGACACCAAATAATAAATATAACAAATAGCATTTAGAACACCGCAAGATGTGTAATAAATTAAATTGAAACGACAATATTATGCCGAGGTTTCAAATGTTGACAGTGTCAGAGTCGTATTCAGAGTCTGAAACAGCTGCCAGGCATGGAAAATGTCTGTCTGAACACATATTTACATGTCACAATTTGCAGCAGTCCAGATCAAAACTTAGTTTGACTTGATTATATTTAATTCGAGAATTTCAGATTTTGTATAAATACAGTATGCATTAAAGTGTACACAAAAATGACAACCCAGAAGTCAAGTCAGACATCTTTCTATGTACCGTTTCTTACCCTTTATATCCAGTTATTCTAAAAGTCACAGGTAAAGACTCTTTCAGTTTCTCGTGAAATGTGTCCCACTCTCCCTCTGGTACAATGCCTTGGCCCTGCACATATAAAACACTCATTGTGTCTATGCAGCATAATTTATACAGGTATATTACAACATGATGGAGGGTGTGCAATTTGCATGTGATGGAGAGGATATTTGACTTGCTTGCTGCAACTGGAATTTAATGGTGCTCTTTGCATTTGACATTATCAATTTTTGTAACGTTTCATTCAAATATTGATTAATATAAGAAGTCAATGGTCAAGAAGTTGATCACAATATATATAAATTACAAACCACTGAACAGCCCATAAGGTGGAAATGCCTATGACGTAATAAATATGACGTAAATGCATATGAGGTAAATAGATTAATCCATTATACACTGTATGCATAACATAACCATTGGAATATATAGGCCCTCCAGAAAATATACAAGTATGTACAATATATACATTTATACATGCATAACATAACCATTGGAATATATAGGCCCTCCAAAAAATATTCAAGTATGTACAATATATACAATCACGAATCATGCAGGGCTTTTCCACGGGAATCCGACTCCCGTGAGCAGTCCCGCAAACTAATTCATGAGAATTCAACATAGAGTATCGAAGTTTTTAAAAAATCTGTGAAGAAATGATAGCCTTGGATTCCTGTGGATTCTCGTAGAGATAGAATGTGAGAATCTGTTGGATTCTCGTAAATTTTGACAAAAAGTAAGGCCTGTCATGTACACTGTAGTCTAATTTTGCCGCTTCGGTGTTGTACAATGACAGTACAGTGCATCATATTCGCAGAATATTAACATCATACTACCTGATAATATTCAACCAGAGATTTATTTTCTTTCACTGTGGCCGGGCGCCAACCCCTTTCATCTCGGTCATCCTGCAAATAAGCAAATCCAAATTCAACCACATTTACATGCAGCTATTATACAAAACAAAAACTACTTGATTCATTTATAATCATTATATTCCGGACTTTCCACATAAATCATGAAGGTATTATTTAAATTTGCCTTATTATCTTATTCCATGGATTAAGCGACTATAATCAGCATCTAGCTGTGACACGTCCTATATTCCTAATACTTCATTACTCTCCCTGTTCATCTGTCCAATGTTCCTTACTCTCCCTGTTGATTTGTCCAATGTTCCTTACTCTCCCTGTTCATCTGTCCTAGATGTTCCTTACTCTCCCTGTTCATCTGTCCAATGTTCCTTACTCTCCCTGTTGATTTGTCCAATGTTCCTTACTCTCCCTGTTGATTTGTCCAATGTTCCTTACTCTCCCTGTTCATCTGTCCTAGATGTTCCTTACTCTCCCTGTTCATCTGTCCAATGTTCCTTACTCTCCCTGTTGATTTGTCCAATGTTCCTTACTCTCCCTGTTGATTTGTCCAATGTTCCTTACTCTCCCTGTTCATCTGTCCTAGATGTTCCTTACTCTCCCTGTTCATCTGTCCAATGTTCCTTACTCTCCCTGTTGATTTGTCCAATGTTCCTTACTCTCCCTGTTGATTTGTCCAATGTTCCTTACTCTCTCTGTCCATCTGTCCTAGATGTTCCTTACTCTCCCTGTTCATCTGTCCAATGTTCCTTACTCTCCCTGTTGATTTGTCCAATTTTCCTTACTGTCCCTGTTGATTTGTCCAATGTTCCTTACTCTCTCTGTCCATCTGTCCTAGCTGTTCCTTACCCTCCCTGTTGATTTGTCCAATGTTCCTTACTCTCTCTGTCCATCTGTCCTAGCTGTTCCTTATCCTCCCTGTTGATTTGTCCAATGTACCTTACTCTTCCTGTTGATTTGTCCAATGTTCCTTACTCTATTTGTCCATCTGTCCTAGATGTTCCTTACTTTCCATGTTGGTTTGTCCAATGTTCCTTACTCTCTCTGTCCATCTGTCCTAGATGTTCCTTACTCTCTCTGTTCATCTGTCCGATGATCCTTACTCTCCCTGTTGATTTGTCCAATGTTCCTTACTCTCTCTGTCCATCCGTCCTAGATGTTCCTTACTCTCCCTGTTGATCTGTCCAATGTACCTTACTCCCTGTTCATTTGTCCAATGTTCCTTACTCTCTCTGTCCATCTGTCCTAGATGTTCCTTACTCTCCCTGTTCATCTGTCTGATGATCCTTACCCTCCCTGTTGATTTGTCCAATGTTCCTTACTCTCTGTCCATCTGTCCTAGATGTTCCTTACTCTCTCTGTTGATTTGACCTATGTTCCTTACTCTCTGTCCATCTGTCCTAGATGTTCCTTACTCTCCCTGTTGATTTGTCCAATGTTCCGTACTCTCTCTGTCCATCTGTCCTAGATGTTCCTTACTCTTCCAGGCCAGAATATTTCGTGAACGGTCGGAAACTTTTTCTCGGTTCCGTCTATTCTATCTATGGGAACCCTCCGGAAACTAACATTAGGTTCCGTGAAATAATTGTATGGGAACCTTTTTTTTCAAATGTCACAAAATGTTGTTTAAATTGTTCTTTTCATTTACCATTTGTCTTTTATAAAATTGTGATCATTGTTCAGGCTTGCTGAATTGGCTGTAAGGTATTTGAAGAATTAAAGTATATTTACTTCACAGGGGTTCGTAAGTGATTCTGTCAACATAGTTCAAAATTGAACTCAATGTGAGGCTACGTACCAGTCTTGTCGTTTTTTGCTTGACAATGTGCCGTGCACACTTTGCAGTGCAGAATTGAAATGTTCCGATTATCATCAGTTACTGGGTCAAAGTCAACACTGAATGACCACTTCCTAACTGTTTTTAGGAAACCAATTCCCCCCTTTCGTTTCGTGGCTTCTGACATTCCCCAGTCAAACACAAGGAGCAACAGAATTGTACTATAAATGCGTGTGAAACATTTCCAACAACGTTGACTGCACGTTCACCGTGCATGCGCCAGACCAGGGAGATTCCCGGGCTGGAGGTCATAAACTGATGACGCGCACAAGACAAGCTAGCACTTTCATTGGTCCGCATACGATTGAGGAAATCCCGACCTCGACAGCACGAGGTTCCAACAACAACAACGTTCCCGACCTCAGAGGAAGGTTTCCATGATGTCAACGATATAAAACAGTGAATTTATACTCATTGGAATACCTTTTTCGGTCAGTATGAAGCAAATATAGTGAGTAAAGAAACTACCATAAGCACATCACGTTTATTCGGAGCATAATAGTGGGAAACGCTAAATCGGTTCCGTGTTTTTTCTTTGACGGAAGCGACACGGAAACGGAACGATCGTTACCGTGAAATATTCTGGCCTGCTCTTCCTGTTGATTTATCCAATGTTCCTTACTCTGTCCATCTGTCCTAGATGTTCCTTACTCTCCCTGTTGATTTGTCCAATGTTCCTTACTCTCTCTGTCCACCTGTCGTAGATGTTCCTTTAAGACTCTCCCTGTTGATCTATCCTATGTTCCTTACTCTCCTTGTGATCTGTCCTATGATTGTTACTCTCACTGCTCAGCTGTCCTACATTTCTGTCCTATGTTCTTTACTTTCCCTGTTCATCTGTCCTACACCCCTTATCTCGCTGTGCACGTGTCCTATGTTCCCAAGTGTCCATCTATCATGTGTTCCTCACTCTCCGTGTTCATCTGTCCTCTGTTCCTTACTCTCCCAGTTGTAAGTTTGTAAATTTGTGCAACTTCTTGAAATGAAATTCATGTATACGTCAAGTACTGTCCATTACTTAAGAGTGTTCATGTTTAGATCAGTCAATATGAATGTACATGGAACAAATATATATATGCACAAATAAAACCCCATAATTAATGCAGATACTCCCTTAATACATACATTTAGCGCTCGGTCATCTTTTAACAGAGTGCTTAGACAAAGAAACAGTATTATAAGCAGTAGAATGATCCACACACCTCAAGCTTTGCTGTATATGTGTACATGTATACATGTCTGCATTAAATCACCCAGTTGTGAACATGAACATTTTTGTTTGCTTTTTTTCTAATTTTGCATCATCAAAATTTTAAGGTAGAATCAGTTTGACCTGGTGACCCGAAAGTAAACAGGTCAATCTCGATGTGTTTTTGATGGCCTTCTGTTCCACGACCACATGCAATTTGCACTTACGATGTAAGTTTGGTATACAGTACCTAGGCATACTCATTTTGAGATATGACCAATAAAATTTTACTACCGAATTGGACTATTCCCGAAATAATCAGTAACCCCCCTCCTCCCTAAAGAAGACAGCGGAATTCTAGACATTGAAATTCTTATTTTCCACTCTGGAATTCCAGCATTTTCTCAGCCTCAGCAGTGATAGGAGACGAGTGCGAATATATAATTTTCATCGAAAGTTATTTTTGGTAGTTTTTAAAACGATTCTCGTGCAAAGACAGACGTTTGTTTCATTGATGTTGGTTAGATCAACCTTGATCCTTTTTGTCTGGATCTGATACGAGGTCAATCGATGTTGAAAACTGGACCTCTCTCGATCATCCAGCCTTGAGTCTTGACCAACAGCTGCATTCACCGGACCCCAGTTTTCAACATGTGGACGATTTTCACAGTCTATTTTACTGAGGTTGACTTTTAGTTCAATTTACCCTATTCATATTATGCCTTCTTCGTGTCTTCTTCGATCGGCCCATGCTGTAAATTTGCGCAAAGTAAGACGAGCGGCTGCAAACGTAGTGTTCAGCTTTCACCCTGTTTTTCCACAGCCGGAAACACGTGTTGAAACAGCGCATTGGTTGAGGGGCTGGAATTCCGGGCCCTATTAAAAGTTCCAGGGCCAAAATACGATTGAAGTATGTTGGATTCCGTCTGGCAGTGAATTATAAAATATTCACTTGAAGCCTGAACACGGCTTAAAAGATCTTAAGAACTAACAACTGAATGTGGACTATAAAATATTTTTCTAGTTTGTGTATTAAACAGGTCATAGAAAAGCTTGTTCATTCCACACAAACAGGTATCCTTAGCGACAGACCGGGGAAAACTTAATATCTTGCATCTATTTATATACCGGTAATCATATATTAAATGATATTTACTATTTATGGATTTTGAAAAGTCATTTGACTCGTTAGAATATATGTTTATTTACAAGTCTCTGAAGCTGTCCAATTATCCTGCATCATTCATTAGTGTACTCTCTCTCTTCTTATATTTTTATTCTGTGTGTGGAGGTACTCAATCATACTATGGACGACAATATCGCAGTGCCTATAATTACCACAAAATAACACAAATAATGACTATAACTAAACACTATACTAAACACCATAAGTTACACTGTTTGAATTTTGATAAGAACAATTCATCATTTGTACCGATACTAGTTCAATCTTGAACTTGGGCTGTTTGAGCAGTTCCTGGGATACGGAGGTCACCATTCACTTGAGATCAGCGTCTTGCATATAGTGAGCTTCTTCGCTCTGAGGAATTTCTTGTATGCTTGGGCATTTCCTCTTTTGTTTTAGCCTGAGTAGTATAGAAAGGGCATTTGGCCGCGTATTGATCTAAAAAATTAGCATATCTTGGCGTGACGTGGCGATGACGTCACAAAGGTCAAGTTCACTATAGTTCCGACAAAAGAGCACATCCGGTCACGTGACCCCGGGGATGTATTCCTCCGCGGTATTCATCCGCGGTCATGTGGTCCTGTCTGGCGGTGATGCGGTCACTTCCGGGGAGAAGCCTCCGCGAACAGAAAATAGCTCCATGTCAATGAGACTTCAAATACGCGACGGGTCGCCTGAATCGCCAGGAATGGTCGGTTGATTGATAGGGGTGGTCGATTGATCATTTTATTTACTGTCGAACAGGATTGAAACATGAGTCGGTGGCTATTCGACTGTCCATGCGCAAGAGCAAGATATTTGTGACCCGTGATAGGGTTGAATACACATCGGTCATCACGGATCAGGGGTTAATAGTCAAAACATGTGCGTGTGATTGGATGGTTGACAATGCGTAATGGCGTTACGATAGGGCGTTAAGGTGGCTCTCCACAGTTTCGTAGCAACTGCCCCGGTCTAATTTCATGATACGATAGACTGTCCGTGTTCTGCTACATCATAATTCTTCTTGCCTTCTTAACCCTACCTGGCCTGGGGGGGGGGGCCATTATGGCCCCCCCTACCAAACTTTCTGTGCTATATCCGGAACGACAAAAAATGGAGAGCTGAATATCCGTGACTTTATAGTTTATCTCATTGGAGCCTATTTGCATGACCCCCCGACCAGAGGATCATGGGTAAATCCAAGATGGCGGCCACATGGGGTAGCAGAAAAGTGATGTTTTTGTCATATTTCTTCAAAATTTCTGCTTTTCCGCGATGAAAAGTGGGCAAAAACTATTCTATTTCACACCACATTAATATTTACTAATTTATCATTCAGTTTTTGCGGAGAAATTGCAAAAATAAAAAATTCGGAAAATCTGACCGAAAAATCGACCAAAAAATGCCGTTTTTGAAAATGACGTCACTGTGACGTCATCAAAGCGGCCATCTTGGATTTTTTTACATTTTCTGGTAGAGCTTGACCCAAGGGTATAGTATGATAAGTTTCAGCCCCCTAGCTCAAGGGGTAAGAAAAATAATTAGGGGGGGGCCATTTTGCCCCCCCCCCCCAGGCCTGAACAGGTCCCAAAAAGCCCAGGCCAGATAGGGTTAATAGCTTATATCTCCTGTTCAGCATTATCAACGCTGCAAACGAGGATATACATATGGATTACAAGCGTCTAGTCCGTCATTCATAATTCAGCCGTCGTCCATTAAAGAATATCCGCGTCCATAATCCAGAGACCTGTTCCATTTTCCAAATAACAGTATTAGCACCAAATTCAAAAAGACAATCATAGTATACATAAACATAGGCTAGTTTCTTGCAAGAGAGAAACGGTCAACAGTTTTCAATGATGCCGACACGCCATCATGATGTTCCAAAAATATAAATTCCGTATCGCTCATCAGTATTCTTAATCCATAATTATCGTTGTAAACTCGCCATCTAGAGAATGATGCATTTCAGTCACGCTTTGATTGTGACTGTTCATATGAGCACCATGAGGATCTTGAAGTACATGGGTTCATACGGCGCCTAGCCCCGGGTTAAGCGGAATTAGACACAAGTTACGAAACGCAACGCCATCTTGCACGCTACGCTCGTATTTTGCTATCAGCATGCGATATGTATCGCCAAATTTGAGAAACTTTGAGTGGAGGCACATGGTGGAATAACCCTGTTTTATAAGTTTCTGCAACAATGTTTTGTGACGTTGATTAAAATCGTCACATTTAACACAGGATCTAGCAAATGCTACTAGGCGAGATATGTATACGCCATATGCAGGTCACACTGGAATATTACTGTCCAGAAAGGGATAGTTTACGATGTCGAAATTGTAATCATCTTTTTTGTCAAAAAGTCGACGAGAGAGGCCCGCTTCATTTTTTATAGAGATATAGATCTAAATATGATGTGCCTGTAGGATTATCTGTAGTTTCCTTCAAATCCATTGAAGGTGGATATATATCCTTCACTGCGTCATTTGTATAGCGATTATCCAAAGCGAGAATATCGTCTATATAGCGTTTGGTGAATGAGAAGGAACGGGCTTTGAATGGATCGGTTTTTGAAAGCGCCTGCATATAGTCATATTCATAAAAGAACATATACAGGTCAGCCAACAGGGGTGCACAATTAGTACCCATTGGAATACCTATATGCTGCTGATATATTGTATGGTCAAATTTCACATAGATATTTTTAATGAGAAATTCAAGCAACTCTATAAACAAAGAAACATCCATGAATGATATCTCTTGTATGTAGTAGAGCTAAAGAATGCTTTATTGCTTCCGACATTAATATATCTACGATCAATTTTCTTGAACACAGATACTATTAATGAACTTAGACGGTCAATAAGGTCCTGATGAGGGATTGTAGTATAGAGAGTCGAGAAATCCCATGTGAATACATGTCTGTACGGTATGTGACCTTTAGCATCAAGTTCTTCCGTAAAACATTTTGAGTTTTTCAATATCCACATACATTCAACGCCAGAGTTTTTAGAAATAGTGGCGCAATACCTTTCTCAAAATGCTTTTACCTCCTGATGGGCACTCGTCAATAGGATTAAAAGAAGCTTGGTCGTGCAGCTTCTAGAACCAGCTATGAATCTAGCTTGGTATGGTGATTTATGCATTTTGGGAGTCCAGTATACTTTTGGTATGTCGTTATGATTGGTTGGAAGACAAATACCTCTTTCCCTGAGAAACGTTTTGTGATTGTTAAATAAATCTTCCAGAGTAACTGCAGTTTAGGAGTAAGTAGACGTATTTGATGATGATATGTCTATACTCAATTCTTTAACAAGCACCTGGTAATAGTAATATTTACATAGGAATATTATATTATTTGGAGCCCGCCAGGAGTGCTTCACTGTGACACCTCCCATGATCCGTTTGGACCAAGAATGGTTCCTCACTCACTCAAACACACTCCCACGCACACCCAAAATGCCCACATTCGCTACTACTCCTACTGATGACGTCACCAATGACATCAGAGATGACATGGACAACCCTCAAGTCGTGGTCTACACCACGAGAGCTTCAATCAGACACTACATGCCCTATTTGGATACGATAAAGCCCCTTATTCTCTCAAATATGCCAATGCACACCTCCAAAATGCCCACTTTCGCTACTACTCCTCGACTGCGCATGCGCGCCATAACCTTCCTTCCACGACCCATCCGTCATGTCTGACGCTCCTCCACGAGTGCTTCACTATGACGCTTGACACGGCCCATTCGGACGAAGAATGGCCTCTCAATCACTCAAAACACTCCCCACGCACCCCCAATATGCCCGCTTTCGCTACTACTCCTACTGATGGTGTCATCAATGACGTCACTGATGCCTTGGATAACCCTCAAGTCGAGGTCTACACCGCAAGATCTTCAATAAGAGACCCTACACGCCCTATTTGATGCAATATAGCCCCTCAATGTCCCAAATATGGGCCTGCACACTCCAAAATGTCCACTTTCCCTAATACTTCTCAACTGCGCATGCGCGCCATAGCCTTCCTTTCACGACCCACACGTCCTGTCTGACGCTCCTTCACGAGTGCTTTACTATGACACTTCACCCGATCCATTCGGATCAAGAATGATCCGTCAATCACGAAAGCACACCCCCACGCACCCCCAAAATGCCCGCTTTCGCTACTACTCCTACTGATGACGTCACCGATGGCGTCACTGATGACGTCACCGATGGCGCCACTGATGACATGGACAACCCTAAATTAGTGGTGTACACCGCAAGAGCTTCAACATGAGACCATGCACGCCCTATTTGAATGCGATATAACCCATCAATCTCTCAAATATGCCCCTGCACACCTCCAAAATGCCCACTTTCGCTAATACTCATCGAGTGCGCATGCGCGCCATTGCCTTCCTTCCACGACCCACGCGTCCTGTTTGACGCTCCTCCACGACTGCTTCACTATGACACTTGACACGACTCACTCGGACTAAACATGGTCCCTCAATCACTCACACACCCCACGAACCCCAAAAATGCCCGCTTTCACTACTACTCCTGCTGATGACGTCACCAATAACATCACTGATGACAAGGACATCTATCAAGTCGTGGTCTACACCGTAAGAGCTTCAATATGAGACCTTACACGCCCTATTTAGGGCGATATAGCCCCTCAATCTCTCAAATACGCCCTGCACATCTCCAAAATACTCAATTTCGCTACTACTCCTCGACTGCGCATGCGCACCATAACCTGCCTTCCACGCCACACCTGTCCAGTCGGTCGCTCCCCCACAGGTGCTACACATTGACACCTCCGACGGCACATTCGCACCATGGATAATACACCTCGACCCCAAAACACCCACCCCCGATGTGCCTATTTACTACGCATGCGTCATCATAACTTTTCAACAAAATTCACCCCATGACCACGAGACCCCAACCGTCGTCTTGTACAGGGTGAGACAGAGGAAACAAGATGCCACACTCCATAGTAATATCCACAAGAAAAAAAATGCCCACCCCAATACTCCTACCTAATAGTCCTTGGGGGAGCGTCGTCGTTGTCGTCCTGGCGTCCAGGGTGTATAGATGGCGCTACGATATTAATTTTCATATCATCCGGGTATCGGAGAATTTGCTTCTCTGGACACCATTTTTCATATAGATGAAACACACAGGCGATTGTTTTTGGTCAGTTACTAATTATGATATTAGTATTTATACTCTCCTCCTACTTCATTAATACAAGGTGACGCACATGCGGACCACAGCTTTCCGCCAAAAACTGGGAAAGGTAGTCGAGTGTACGCGACTATCATATGACCCACCGATACGGACTGAATTTGTTCGCGCGATGCCAATGACTGGGAAACATGTGCGTAACCTTGTATTAATGGAGTAGGAGGAGAGCATATATAAATATTAATATTATAATTAAAAACTGACCAACAACAAGCGCCTGTGTTTTTCATCTATAGATGTATACCGATCTTACAAACACGGACCTGCACGGATGTTTTTTTACCTTTCGCGAGCGATTGTACCATGCTATATTATATAAAATCTAACCTGTGGGTGTATGTATCAAATGCATGCATACCACGGAAGACAACATGTTGAAATTTGCTGGTCCCCGATGAAGTAATCGCTCTTCATCGGGACACGGGGATTCCCAGTGGAGAAACCCTGTTCTATGTTAGGGCATGATGTCAGTTCTATTTATAGATCACCCGAATTGAGGAGCAGAACAGAACATGGTAATCCTGCATACTATAAGTCTAACTCCCAATGTTTTCGTGTATTTTTATCGCGGCTATACGGATCGACCCTCGTGTATTCAAGCCTATCACGGGTCACAAATATCCTGCTCCTGCGCATGGAGGGGGGGGGGGGATTTGGTTAAATGTCACACTCAAGGTTGTTTCACTCATATGGTGACAGTCAGTTTGGATGGTAGAGGAATCCAAAGTACCCGGATAGAATCACCGCCCGTCAGCAAGTAACTGACAAACTTTCACACATATGCAGGACAGTCGGATAGACACCGGCTACTGTTTACATGTTGTTCGGCCTTAAATAAAGTTATCGACCACCAATATCAAACAACCGGCCATTCCCGGCGATTCAGGTGGCGCGCCGCGTATTTGAAGTCTCGTTGAAATGGGACTATTTTTTGTCGGCGAAGGCTTCTGCCCGGAAGTGACCGCATCACCCCAGACATGACCGCCTCACAGCGGATGAATGCCGCGAAGGAATACATCCTCGGGGTCACTTTATATACGGCTCATAGCGTTGGACACACCGGTTCTCGTCAGATCACCGAAGTTAAGTAACGCTAAGCTCGGGCAATACTTGGATGGGTGACCGGGTACTGTACTACTGGACTGATCAGTGTCCAGGGTAATAGGAACTGAGGGCGATAATGGTTGCTACGCTAATGACTCGCCAGCGGTGGCATCTGGGAAAGTTAATAGTACCCACTGTCAATTAGAGACCGCTATATAAATTCTCTCACGGTATAGCACATCGCACACACCTGGTCAGAAAAAGAGACGGGTCTATGTGTACAGTCAGGAGGTGTCACTGCATTGTAAATAAGTTACTTGCACAGCCTGCACCTTAGTAAGCGGCGGGGTTACTGCAAGCCTCTAACTACCTCTGTAAGAGAGTGCTCCTAGTCTGAAACGGGAGGAACGTCCGGAACAACAACAACAACATTAATTTGCCGGAACTATAGTGAACTTAATTGACCTCTGTGACGTCATCGTCACGTCACGCCACGATGTCACAAAGTGCACTCACATACGCGGCCAAATGCCCTTTCTATACTACTAGCCTGCCAAACCGTCTGAGAGTGCCTGTAATCTTTGCAGATAACGTAATTTTCATTCCCATGAGTAGTCCGGCGTATGTCCACATATGGCGCCGTGAGACAGGAGCTTCTCAATGAGGTCAGGTAACCGTTAGATGAGTTTTCCAACCGGTCGCAAACTTGTTGATGTGATTTATTGACTCACAGTTGTTGTTGATCCATTCTGTGGAAGGAATGTAGCCTTTGTTCTTGGGTCCATCACTTTCTTCTTCAATGTTGGTACAAGCTTATGACACAGGGTATTGCCTCTCATAACTCATCTGTCGTCACACAGAACCAGAGCCCTACTCCAAAGAAAACATTTTTATTTATGGTGCTTAGTGGTGTTTAGAACATCACCAGTGGTCACTATGTGGTACTTTGTGATAATTTTGTGGTAATTAGTCACACTTTGTGGTAATTAGTCACTTTATGGTCATCATTGAGTGCTTTTTGGGGGAGGACAGGTTTATTTCGCTCAAGATTACACACAATTATGTAAATTAATATTGTCCTATGTTGTTATAATATTGTTTGCGCGCTTAAAAACCTATTTTTGGTAGACCCAAAGCTGTGTATTGACGGAAATGAAAGGAAATAGTTTGTTTTCTGGCAAAAAAAAATAAATCAATAAAAAATAAAAACACGCCTAAAATCTAATAATTTTGGTACTTGATTTACCAAACAATGTTATTGATGGTGTTTAGTGGTGTTTAATCATCGCCAGTGATACTTTGTGGTTATTAGTCACATTTTGTGGTACCGGTACTTTGTGGTAATTATTCAAACCATGTTTTGTTCACTTCCCTCGAAAATGCATCCATTAAATGCAAATCTAAAAACATATTTTTCATCTCGAGCATTATGGGATCATGAAGACATAAATATTTTTTTAAAAAACTATATGAAAATTCGGCAAGAATTGAAAGGAAATTCATGTTTGTCAAACTAAATATTTCTGAAACGGATATTCAGGTGTAATACTAACAGAATCAAAATCGGATACTAGTAGATATCGGCAGAGTTATCAGTTAATTAACTTTTCCGACGTATTCAAATATTTTCTGTTTTTTGTTTTTGTTTTTTCCCCCGCGGAATGGGCGTTTCAGTTTTGAGTTCCTTTTTGGAAAAGGGTCCCACCTGTTTTCATTTTCAGCCGACAGAAGTTCCTCGGATATTTTGGATAGAAGGAACTCTGCTTAATAGCAGCGCCACCTCGCTTAAAATTGTGCACGATGCAGTTCACAAACAAATCAACGTGCCAAATGACCATGTACTGCTTGTGATAGTTGTATTCATGAAAAATACACGAGCCAACCAACCAGTATGGCTCTAGCAGAGGACAAGTCAAAGCAGTACGAAAAGATAGAATTCTTAGGAGAAGGACAGTTTGCCACAGTTTACAAAGCCAAAGATGTGAACACGGGTGATATAGTCGCAGTGAAAAAAATCAAACTTGGCAACAGAGTTGAGGCTGCTGATGGAATCAACAGGACGGCTCTGCGAGAAATAAAACTGTTACAAGAATTACATCATCCAAATATCATTGGTCTCTTGGATGTATTCGGTCAGAGATCCAATGTGAGTTTAGTGTTTGATTTCATGGAAACTGATTTAGAAATAGTGATAAAGGATTCGAATGTGGTACTAACACAGTCTCATATAAAATCCTACACACTACAGACTTTACAGGGACTAGAATACCTGCACAAGTTATGGATCTTACACCGAGACTTGAAGCCTAACAATCTGCTCATCAATGAACAAGGCATACTCAAACTAGGAGATTTTGGTTTGGCTAAAAGCTTCGGTTCACCGAACAGAATCTATACTCATCAAGTTGTCACGAGATGGTACAGAGCTCCAGAACTCCTGTTTGGTGCAAGGAATTATGGGACAGGTGTTGACATATGGGCAGTCGGGTGTATTTTGGCCGAGCTTCTACTTCGGGTGCCATTCTTACCCGGTGAAACGGATCTCGACCAGTTAAATCGAATATTTCAGGCTTTGGGTACACCATCACATGATGACTGGCCGAATATGAAGTCTTTACCAGACTACATTGAGTTTAAGCACTGTCCCGGAACTCCACTCTCCGACATTTTCACTGCCTGTGGTGGTGAGCTTATTGAACTGTTGTCAAAACTGCTGCGACTCGATCCATTAGAGCGATGTACTGCAGCAGGAGCACTGGATTTACCTTACTTCAGTAACCCTCCAGCACCCACCCCTGGACCGGAATTGCCCCGTCCCGGGAACAGCAAAATGGTGCTGAAAGCTCAAAGTGAGCTTGAACGACCAAATCTGAAAAGAAAACTACAGCAGGAGGGAATGTCTGGGACATTAGCCAAGAGACTAGTCTTCTAATTGAAGACCGTGTATCACCTTCATTTCATCATGCCAATTTCTACGTTCCCACTTCAACCCTGCGTTGATATATCTGACCACCTACAGTGGCATCTCGTGTCTATTTATAAGTTCTTTGAACATTGAAGGGATCCTGAAATATCAAGGGAAGTTTGAAGGGAGAACATAGAAATTGGCTTGATGTAATGAAGATGACTGTGGATATGCTGGGAGACAATCATTCAAATTCCTTTGAAATAACCATGATAAGCGAAAGAGAGAACAATTAACCCTTTCACTTATTTTTTCCCTTTCAAAAAATCTACACTTCTATAAAGCCAAAACCAGGGGTAGATCTGTGAAAGGGTTAAAATATGTTTGAATTGTAATTTTGGTGAATTGATACGATGTAAACACATTTCGTCTTTATGTTGGAAAATCAATCATGTGCAGAGGGTTTGATAAGAAAAGAGAATTATTTAGTATTCATGATCATGATACATGTACCTTTACCAACAAATACTTTTAACTAATGGCTATGTCATGGCTGTGATATGTATTCTTTGTCTAAATTAAGTTGTGAAAAAGGTTACTTCATATTAGTCATGTTAGTGTACTAATAATATGCATTATTCTGTACATGTTGGGACTATATAAAATAATAACTTGTAAATTTTTGTGTTATATTTGTACTGCTCAAGTTGAGCTGCAGTCTGAATCAGAATTGGCACCAAATCCGCTTGATGTACAGCATAAATGGGGAATAATTTGATCCATTAATACGTATACAGTAAAGTGAACTAATATGACATCAGTATCTCTTATATAGTTCAGGTTCTGCTATATTATACATGTAGTTCTTTTTATTGATCTTTTTTAATTCCCTGTCTGAGCCATTGAATCACTGCCTTCAGACAATATCAATGGGCAATGAAGGCAGGGTTGAAGATTTCTCACATCTCGCACAGTATCCAGAACCATTTACCAACAGCAACGTGATGTCTAGCACTGTAATGTCACTTGTATTTATTGCACCATGTAAGCATCCTGTCTGTGTCTGTGCTGTCCTCAGTGTTTTATAGGGTGGATGGAGGGTGTCTGGTTCCATGCTGCTTCAATCATTACCCCTTTGAAGTAGCAGGAACACAACTTGGCTGGATGGTGCTTGGTTCGTCGAGATATAGCTGAAATGGTGTTGAAAGCGACGTTAAATTATATTCACTCACTCACTCCAGAACCATTACTATGAATACAGTGAGATTCTAATGCATTTTCGGCATGACCCAAGAATTGTGTTAAGAATAACTTAGTGGGAATTATAATTCCAGGCACAAAGATGCCCACATTCAGCACCTGCAGTAATTCAAGACATTTCAGATGTTGTCTCCCCTAATGCTATAGTTGGCACAAATGAGTTAACTTCCCTGATGAGAAAATAGTTGAATTCAGCCCTGCTAAAATATAGCAATCGATCTAGGGTTGAACAGAACTTGACCTTAAGTTTAAGAAGTGTGGCGAGAATGTTCTTTATACCTTGGACATGTCGAGTTAGAGATAGATGAAGAAAACCATCTATGAATTGATGTGATATCTGACTGTCTTAATTACTGTTAAATATCACATCAATTTCCAGATGGTTTTCTCTATCTAGATAAGAGGCTAAGTATAGAAGACTTGTGCCTCTGAGTATAGTATATAAAACCTCTTGGTGGCGACAGATGGCGTTGTTTCTCAAGAGACCAAAACCTACCTCCAACATGAGAGAGCTCCTTGACTCCATTGGGTCATTTGCGTACACTTCGCCATCCATAAGATGGCTTGCGAATCGTGTGTCTCCATTATCACGGAGCGATATCCGGTGCTTTACCGGATTCTATTCGACCTTCATCCGGCGGAGAACAGACTCGAGAAATCTGATAAATTACAGGTTTTTATACCACTCCTGAAACAGATATTGCTTGGGCTTACAAAATATATACATTTTTTTATCATCCAAGAGGTGTGGTGGATCTGAAATTTTGAACAAGTAGTTCATCACATGATGACTCGAAAATGGCGAGTTACGTTGGGTTACGTCGGTAGAATTTAGCTGATTGGCTGACGAAGTCACGTGGTTTTGATTTCTGGAAATTCCCTCTTGCAGTTGCCGAAAGTAGGCTGAAAATGGATACACACGATCCCAGGGTCAGTCTTACCGAGATGGTTACAGGTTGTCCATCGGGTGTGACTTTAAAGCTGGGAGGGTCGAAAAAAATACATGAAACCATGGGAAGGAAGACTTATAGTAATAAACAGAATCTGTAGGTGTTGGACGATGTTATTAGGACGAGTCTAGCATTCCGTGGGGCGAGCGTTTATTGTCCAGTATATCTCCGCAAAAAATAAACAAACAGAAAGGGGATTCCCCTGTGGCATCGATGGTGCTGCCCTCTAGAGGGTGCATGTAAAATGTCTCCAGATATAAAAAACATGGTTCGCACACTACCTTGAAAATCTTGAATTGCCTTGAAAATGACAATTTAAAATTCAAGGCCTTGAAATGCCTTGAAAAATGGGAAATCGGGCCATGTACCTTGAAAAGGCCTTGAAAACGGGAATTCTTAGCATGTTGTTGTCAATTGTGTAAAGTTGAATGAATGTTGTATCGTCCTTTGTCATCCGTTAGCAAAAATAAGCCCCGATTATGACCGTATGATTATTTTCACAAATGGTTGTCACGCTGTGTAAAGGGAGACTATCCACGGTATACAGGTTCTCCTTGGAAATCAGAAACCTCACTTGATGTATGCTCTCGTAAGTGAGCGGCGGGTATGACTGTATGAATCTCGGTCACCGCATCTGCGCACTGAATATGTATAATGTCACCTGACCACGTGGGCCCGCTACATCGCGAACCCTCAGATTTCCATTGAGTTTTCATGCCGAATGAATATTTTTCGGGTTTCCGACAGGTCCAGCAGAACGAAGTGGTTTTTGGCGGCTTTTGAAAATTGTTTCGTTTTTGACATTGAACATCATCTGCTAAATAGAGATTGTGGAAATGGTGTGCCTTTTCAATACAAATTGGCTAAAGGATGACAAGTATAAGGACTGGCTTTGCCAGCATGCAGATAAACGCAAAGCTGGGTTTGGTGTGTGTAAGAAAGATTTTGACGTCGGCAAAATGGGCGAGTCAGCCTTGACTTCCCACATGCGTGGCAAAACACATATCAGCAGTATGGAAATTTAAGACGGATCACGAGGACCAGTAGCCCAATTACGGACTGCAAGGCTCAGAGAACGCCACATGGGTGACGGTGTGTGAATAAATAGGCTATCCACAAGACATCACGAACATTTTAATGTGACAGAAACATCAGACTATCACACATCTTTAACATAAGTGTCATATTTGAAATTTAATAGGCAGCGTATCGTCAGTGCATGACAATGTTAAGTATGAACAATAATATCTCAGCAAGTCATTAGTAAAAGTGAAAACAGGTAAGAAAACAAAAAATTTGCCTGTATTCCTTTATTACATAAAAAGTGTATACCTTGAAAACAGGAATTATTACCTTGAAAAGACTTTGAAAACTGGGGCCTCCATTGTGTACGAACCCTGAAAAAATGGAACACGGACTTTACCCTAAAACTCCTATCAATCCTATCCCATGGGGGTAATATTGGTCCCCAGGCTTATCGGGGCCTGCCTATCCAGTCAATCGGGTGTTTTCACAGAAAATAAAAAATAAATAAATAAAATGCGGAGTACGAACTAGTACAATATACAGGGAAATGCCTGTATGGGTATAGCTCCATACTGGCTATATAGGGGGTGGGGTGGTCAATTTTTTTTGTGGGCTTTACTATGGGTTGTTTGGTCTCGTTTTTCTCGTCTTGTCATTTAGAACATGATGAGAAGGGTCCCTGAGCGAAGCGGTGAAATTTTGCGAAAAGTACGAGGTAGGTATGTATATAGCCCCATATAGTTCCATACTGGCTATATGGGCTATGGCCAGTATGGGGGTATAGGTCCATACTGGGTGGACGTTTTGGGGTTTAGGTGAGCCCCTAATGATCCTATGGTGTCGTATGAGGTCTTATTTTGAAGCTCTCGTGGAGGAGCATCCGACTGACTGACTAGTATAGAAAGCAGGCATTTTGGGAAGTATATGGGGATGTGTTTGGGGTAAAGATGGACCGCTATGGGTCATGGGAGGTATCAAAGTGAAGCTTGTGTGGGGTAGACTCAGAATGGCGTGGTTTTAAGTGCAAGTCGCGTCAATTTGCGCATGCGCAGTTGGTTGTAATAAGTGAAGTGGTCATTTTGGGGCAGTGCCCCTTACAAAAAATTCTTATAGGATCCTATAAGATTCTGAAAAATTCTATAAGATTATTCGAAATCTTATAAGATTCTAAAAAATCCTATAAGATTCTGAAAAATCCTATAAGATTCTGAACAGGAAGGTACTTGAGGTAGAGATGGACCATCCTTGGTCCGATGGTCCGAATGCGTCCTGGGAGGTGTCCATGTTGTAGCTCTCAGGGTATAGACCCCAATTTGGGGGCTGTCCACAGCATCGGTGACGTCATCAGTACGAGTAGTAGCGAAAGTGGGCATTTTGGGGCAGTGACGGAAGGTATTTGGAGTAGAGATGGACCATCTTTGGTCCGAATGTGTCTAGAGAAGTGTCATCTTGTAGCTCTCGGGGTGTAGACCCCGATTTGAGGGCTGTCCACAGCATCTGTGACTTCATTGGTGACGTCATCAGTACGAGTAATAGCGAAAGTGGGCATTTTGGGGCAGTGAAGGATGGTATTTGGTGTAGAGATGGACCATCCTTGGTCCGAATGCGTCATGGGGGGTGTCATGTTGTAGCTCTCGGGGTGTAGACCCCGATTTGAGGGATGTCGGCAGCATCTGTGACGTTTTTGGTGACGTCATCAGTACGAGTAGTAGCGAAAGCGGGCATTTTGGGGCAGTGAAGTTATTTGGTGTAGAGATGGACCATCCTTGGTCCGAATGCGTCGTGTGAGGTGTCGTCTTGTAGCAACGCCCGCCAACGCCAAGCTTAATGCTTCAACGCCCTGGTGAAATATCTCAGAAGCTCTAATTTTCTAGATATTCCATGGAATTGTCACTAATTCTTCGAAATGCAGTGAAACCGTCGTTACGCCTTAACAGACCGGAGAAAGAACAACAACAACAAGGATGACACATGAGGGAACAACAACAACAAGAACTTTTTTTCAGATAGTTTATTTTTCTCAATGTTACATCATACCCACACTGGGGGAGCCGCATTAGGAATGTTTACAACTCAAGAAGACTCTTGTCCAATCAGAGGCCACCATTTGCATCTGTCATATTCGTTCTGTCCGTTAGATGTATTCTTGTCCAATCAGAAGTCGCCATTTCAGAAAGTTCCATCTTCAGCCATGTTCGCTCTGAACCGTTTGTTCTAATCATCGTCAGGCAGGCCAGGATATCATTGAGGCAACAAATCCTCAGATAGTTGTTTGCGCATTCTGAGTATCTATCAGTGCATGGGTGAATACATTCATCCGATGGGAAGATCCCGTAATTTGGTCACGAAGAACGTAACATTGGTCACCCTCTCTACGACCCACTGGGTGTTGGGGCGCTGTTCATAGGCCCATTCCAAGACATCCAATTGGTCCACTTGGTCCAGCACGGGCTGTAGCGACGCCCGGTTAATGATGGTAAATGGTTGATCAAATACCCGGATGTTACTGCTCGGGTAAAAGTATCGGACTTGGCCTGTCTCCTTATGCTGCAGTACATAACCAAACGCCAGATTTAATTTGAAGGACGTACCTTGGTCTTTGAAGATGGCTTCCACGTAGCTGCGTAGACGGGCGAGGTTGGTCAGTTGGAAATTGTAGATATCTTGAATAGGGCGATGACGGTGGAAACAGTGCTGTATCATGGGCCAATGGCGCCGATAGATGTCACTCACTGGATGGGCGTCCTGTGAGAGATCGCTGGGAACATCCACCGCATCTTCCAGAAAATGTTCGTTGTTGTCAGGCGTATGACTGGGAACAGTAATGCTAGGGACCGGCTGGATATCTAGGCTCTTCTGAACTGTGGGTATAGGCGGGCTCTCCGTGATCACATCACCAGTGGCATTCGTCTCTCCGGGCTCATCTTCACTAGGTCTGACCCTCATGGGTGCCTCTTTAGTGGGAATTTGTCGCTCATACCGTGGTGACGGACCATGAATCAAACGTTGGTGCTGTCTTAACTGACTGGGTCGTTTGAAGAGTTGACTACATTCATTACAGTATTCCGTCGCGCCCTCGTGGAGTGAGCGTTTGTGGCGCAGTAAAGCATCTTCTCGATTAAATGATCGTGCACAGGTTATACAAGTATATCGTGCACCGTTGTGGATGGAGGACTCGTGTCGTCGCAAATCTTCTGGGCGAGTAAATGACTTCTGGCAAGTTGTGCAAGATAACATGTCGGCTGTGGATCTGGAAATGATGAATGCCGTAAAAATTCTGGCTCTTATAGGCCAACATAGAAGTACCCGGAAGTAGGCGCGGACGTCAGCGACAAGAACCCGGATGTACAAGAACCCGGATGTGAAAGTTCCCGGATGTTCAATTCACTTCGGCCACTGAAAAATCTCCTCTCTCCTCGTGCAAAGATCACACCCGGCCAAGGGTACACCTTCAAGGCAGGTCAGGCATCGCTGGCAATGGTAGCGGAGATCTCCGGGCTCTCCCCTGGTTGAGCTGTAACCCACACTGAAGAAATCATCAATCCTTTCCATAGTTATGGGCGGGTATCTTTTGGTAACTCTTTTGCGGAGTCGAGCCCTTTTCGTCAATCTTCAACGATTGCTCGTCTGCCTTGGAATTGGTTGGCTTTTCCATTTGATCGGGTCTGGTACAGGTTGTGAGAAATGTACATCTAACATGCGTGTTTCCGAATTTATAGTTAGAGGCGAGGTGACCGTCCTATCGACCAATCAGAAGCCATCATTTCAGAAAGTTTAATCTTCGTTCAGTGTAACCTAAACGTCTTCGGGCAATCCACGATACTGAAGCTCGAAGCTCTTACTTCTCTCATTCAACACTGGGATCAATCTCCTTCGGCTCTTCATTTTGCGGCGGCGAATCCACCTCCATGGGTTCTTCTATTCTCAGATGCATTCCCATAGAAACTGAAATATCCGGTCTCGAGAGTGGCGAGCGTGATCCGTGTATGACATTTCGGTGACGTCTCAATTGACTGGGATGCTTAAAGACTATATCACAATCCGCACATGTATGCATGGGATGAAAGTGCTTCGAGCAAGTTGTGCAAGAGAACATATTGGCTGTGGATCTGGAAATGGTGAATGCCGTAAAAATTCCGGCTCTTATAGGCCAACATAGGAGTACCCGGATGTTCTACAGTCCCGGATGTACAAGAACCCGGATGTAAAAGTCCCGGATGTAAAAGTGCTCGGATGTTCACGAATGTACCACCATCCCGGACTTCTATCAGGCCCAGGTCCAGAAGCTCTCATGTCCTGCATGTGAATAGTCAGTCATATAGTGAGTCTGTGAGTATGCATCTGTGTGTGCGTGTGTGTGTACGTGTGTATGTGTGTCTGTGTGTGTGTGTGCGTCTGTGTATGAGTGTGTGTGTGTATGCGTCTGTGTGTATGTGTGTGTGTCGCCGTATGTCATGATACAGATGAGAGAAAAAGATCAACGCGTTCACAAGTGTCCCTATGATCCGGAAGTGACCTTTGACCCCTGCGCTGCTCGGAAGTGACGTCATCGTACGCAGGCACACACACACACACGCACACATACCTGGTTTTACATCCGGGTCCTCATCTTACATCCGGATTTTGGACACCTGTGGCCTCAATAATTTGCATATGACCTCTGTGAGGTCACTTCCGCTTCCGTTCACGTGACCGGAACTGACCTTTGGCCCCTGCGCGCAATTTTTATCCGGTATTGTTTTGTCAGCGCGCGCAGCGGCCAAAGGTCAATTCCGGTCACGTGAACGGAAGCGGAAGTGACCTCACAGAGGTCATATGCAAATTATTGAGGCCAACAGGTGTCCAAAACCCGGATGTAAGATGAGGACCCGGATGTAAAACCAGGTATGTGTGCGTTTGTGTGTGCCTGCGTACGATGACGTCACTTCCAAGCAGAGCAGGGGTCAAAGGTCACTTCTAGATTATAGGGACACTTGTGAACGTGTTGATCTTTTTCTCTCATCTGTCTGTATCATGACATACGGCGACACACACACACCTACACACAGACGTATACACACACATGCATACACACAGGCACACACACGCATACACACAACATACATACACACGCACACCCACACACACGCACACAGACGCATACACACACGCATACACACAGACGCATACACACACATACACGCATACACACACGCACACACATACACAGACGCACACATACACACAGACGCATACGCACAGATATACACACGTACACACACACACACACACACATACGCACACACAGATGCATACTCACAGACGCACACATGCATACACACACACAATATGACCGACTATTCACATGCAGGACATGAGAGCTTCTGGACCTGGGCCTGATAGAAGTCCGGGATGGTGGTACATTCGTGAACAATCGGGCATTTTTACATCCTGGACTTTTACATCCGGGTTCTTGTACATCCGGGACTGTAGAACATCCGGGTACTCCTATGTTGGCCTATAAGAGCCGGAATTTTTACGGCATTCATCATTTCCAGATCCACAGCCGATAGGTTCTCTTGCACAACTTGCTCGAAGCACTTTCATCGCCTGGACAGTTTGCATTGTCACACACGTGCACGCCACGAAGTACCCATGCATACATGTGCGGATTGTAATATAGTCTTTAAGCGTCCCAGTCAATTGAGACGTCACCGAAATGTCATACACGGATCACGCTCGCCACTCTCGAAACCGGATATTTCAGTTTCTATGGGAATGCATCTGAGAATAGAAGAACCCATGGAGGTCGATTCGCCGCCGCAAATTGAAGAGCCGAAGGAGATTGATCCCAGTGTTGAATGAGAGAAGTAAGAGCTTCGAGCTTCAGTATCATGGATTGCCCGAAGACGTTTAGGTTACACTGAACGAAGATTAAACTTTCTGAAATGATGGCTTCTGATTGGTCGATAGGACGGTCACCTCGCCTCTAACTATAAATACGGAAACACGCATGTTAGATGTACATTTCTCACAACCTGTACCAGACCCGATCAAATGGAAAAGCCAGCCAATTCCAAGGCAGACGAGCAATCGTTGAAGATTGACGAAAAGGTGCCGGTTCCCGCTCGACTCCGCAAAAGAGTTACCAACAGATACCCGCCCATAACTATGGAAATGATTGATGACTTCTACAGTGTGGGTTACAGCTCAACCAGGGGAGAGCCCGGAGATCTCCGCTACTATCGCCAGCGATGCCTGACCTGCCTTGAAGGTGTACCCTTGGCCGGGTGTGATCTTTGCACGAGGAGAGAGGAGATTTTTCAGTGGGCGACATGAATTGAACATCCGGGCACTTTTACATCCCGGGACTTTTACATCCGGGTACATTCGGGTTCTTGTACATCCGGGTTCTTGTACATCCGGTTCTTGTCGCTGACGTCCGGGCCTACATCCGGGTACTTCTATGTTGGCCTATAAGAGCCAGAATTTTTACGGCATTCATCATTTCCAGATCCACAGCCGACATGTTATCTTGCACAACTTGCCAGAAGTCATTTACTCGCCCAGACGATTTGCGACGACACGAGTCCTCCATCCACAACGGTGCACGATATACTTGTATAACCTGCGCACGGTCATTTAATCGAGAAGATGCTTTACTGCGCCACGAACGCTCACTCCACGAGGGCGCAACAGAACACTGTAATAAATGTGGTCAACTCTTCAAACGACCCAGTCAGTTAAGACAGCACCAACGTTTGATTCATGATCCGTCACCACGGTATGAGCGACAAATTCCCAGTAAAGAGGCACCCATGAAGGTCGGACCTAGTGAAGATGAGCCCGGAGAGACGAATGCCACTGGTGATGCGATCACGGAGAGCCCGCCTATACCCACAGCTCAGAAGAGGCTAGATATCTAGCCGGTCCCTAGCATTACTGTTCCCAGTCATACGCCTGACAACAACGAACATTTTCTGGAAGGTGCGGTGGATGTTCCCAGCGATCTCTCACAGGACGCCCATCCAGTGAGTGACATCTATCGGCGCCATTGGCCCATGATACGGCACTGTTTCCACCGTCATCACCCTATTCAAGATATCTACAATTTCCGACTGACCAACCTCGCCCGTCTACGCAGCTACGTGGAAGCCATCTTCAATGACCAAGTTACGTCCTTCAAATTAAATCTGGCGTTAGGTTATGTACTGCAGCATATCGAGACAGGCCAAGTCCGATAATTTTACCCGAGCAGTAACATCCGGGTATTTGACCAACCGTTTACCATCATTAGCCGGGCGTCGCTACAGCCCGTGGTGGACCAAGTGGATCAATTGGATGTCTTGGAATGGGCCTATGAACAGCGCCCCAACACCCAGTGGGTCGTAGAGAGGGTGACCAATGTTACGTTCTTCGTGACCAAATTACGGGATCTTCCCATCGGATGAATGTATTCACCCATGCACTGATAGATACTCAGAATGCGCAAACAACTATCTGAGGATCTGTTGCCTCAATGATATCCTGGCCTGCCTGACGATGATTAGAACAAACGGTTCAGAGCGAACATGGCCGAAGATGGAACTTTCTGAAATGGCGACTTCTGATTGGACAAGAATACATCTAACGGACAGGAACGAATATGACAGAATTGAATTGAATTGAATTTATTCACCAAACATACAGCAGATATACGAATATACAGGTTATCAAGATAAAAATAACATTAGCCGCACATAAGGCGGGAGTAAAACCCCAGGGGGCTTGTTTTATCCCGGATTAGCTTGAGTAGATGTTCATGGTATACGGCGAGAGGAGTATGGAAAGTTGCAATACAGTTTTCGATGTTCTAATATTTACGCTAGTTCGGTGAATAAGGCGAGTATAATATTTACACTAGTAAGGTGAATAAGGCACTGCATTAGATCAGTTATCGAGAGATATCGCACACACACAACAAAATCGACGAATGTTTAATAGAGACTGAGCAACAGGTAAGCAAGGCATTATACACATATAACGTGATTGGAAATAGACTGATCGATGCGCATGGATAATTGGTTGTAAGATGAAGGGTGTCCGGTAGGCAAGAAAGTACGGTTAGAATTAATGATAGCCATATCAGCGTCCGAATTTATTGAGCAAAAAGTATTTCAGTCGGGATTTAAACAGTGACTTGGAGGCATGACATTTCAGGCTGGCTGGCAATGAATTCCATATACGTGGTCCTTTAATTTTGGTGGAGTAGAATGAGAGTTGTGAGTGATAAAACGGTCTGTACAGATTAAGGTTAACTTGTCTTGTTGGATAATTGTGTACTGCAGATAATTTGATGAAGTAATTGCGCGAATAGTAGGGAAGAAAAAACGAATGGTAGAAGAATTTGTGTGCAAATATCAGGATTAGGTAGTCATTTACTAAATGTAGAGGTAGAATATTCGTTTCTACAAATAGGTTGCTGGTATGGGCACGTCTGGCACTTGCAGTTAAGATGCGGATGAGCCTTTTTTGCAGGACAACTAGTGGTTGAAGGTGCGTTCGAAAAGTGTTTGCCCAGACCATACTGCAGTAGGATATGTAGGGGTAAAATAACGAATAATACAAAAGAATTAGGGTCTTTCTGTTCACGCAATGTTTAATGTTATTAATAATACCTATATTTCTTGACAGTTTTGAGCATAGTGCTTCAATATGTGAATGCCACGTTAGCTTGTCATTAAAAAGAATGCCGAGGAATTTGAATGTATTGACGCATTCAAGCTCATTACCATCGAGGACCAATTTAGATGTAATATGATTAGTGTATCTGGTCGGTTTGATAAGCATATATTTGGTTTTTTGTATGTTGAGAGACAGCAGATTACAGGAAAACCAGTTATGAAGTTTGGCGATCTCGTTTGACATAGTTTCGACTAGATTATCATAATCTGAGTCGGAAGAAACTGCGCTTGTATCGTCGGCGAAAAGGAGTATGTCTAGAATATCGGATGCTTTGGCTATGTCATTAATATAGACCAGAAAAAGAATGGGGCCGAGGATGGATCCTTGAGGTACACCACAATCTATGACATTGGTTGAAGAGAGTACATTGTTATAGCACACGCACTGAGACCGAAGAGACAGATAGCTGCGCAACCAGTTGTTGGTGATTCCTCGGAATCCATAGTGTTCGAGTTTATGAAGCAGTATTTGGTGGTTGACGGTGTCAAACGCTTTAGAGAGATCAAGAAACATGGCAATACTAAACTTTTTATCTTCTTTTGCACTAATTAATTTATCATATAGTGCCAACACTGCATCACATGTGGAATGATTAGCCCGGAAGCCAAATTGATTAGGACTGATAATATTGTGGGCTTCCAGGAAAGATGTCATTCTAATGGCAACAATCTTTTCGAAAACTTTACTAAAGCAGGGAAGAACGGATATAGGTCTGTAATTACTTGCTAGGTGTTTATCACCGGATTTATACACAGGTGTTACTTTAGCTGCCTTCAAAGCGTTTGGCATTGTTCCAAGCTGGAGTGACAGATTTACAATATGTGATAGAGGAAGTGCTATGAGATGCGAGATGGGTTTGATTAGCGACATACGGATGCCATCTATTCCAGGAGATCCAACCTTTAATTCCGCAATAACTTTCGTTATCTCTTCTGGTGTACAAGGACTTAAGATGATTTGTTCTGGATTTTCACGAGTCAAGAAAGTTTTATAATCAGTTGGAGATCGCGGAATTTTGGCGGCCAGGTTTGAGGCAATTGAACAGAAATAATCGTTTAAATGGTTTGCTATCTCTGATGCGTCAGTAGTTTCATTTCCGTTAATGGTGAAGTTACGCGGTAGAGTACTGCTCTTTCGCCGTTCCATAAGTTCATTTATCATTTTCCATGTTTCCTTGATATTATTATTATGTTCGTTAAATTTGTCTTCATAGTATTTTTTCCTAGCGTGTCTCAGAGTGTGGTTGAGTTTATTTCTATACTGTTTATATCGTACTGTAGTTTCGGTTTGTTTCTTTGATATGTGTAGCCTGTATAATCTATTTTTTTCATGTATTGAGTTAATGACACATGGTGTTATCCACGGTTTGTTTATTTTTCTTTTGCCAACAGTTTTTGTACGGGAAGGGAAGCATTCGTCATAGATAGGGGTAAATTTATCGACAAATATACCCATAGCCTCATCAATGTCAGATGCAAATGGTGGCCTCTGATTGGACAAGAGCCTTCTTGAGTTGTAAACATTCCTAACGCGGCTCTCCCAGCGTGGGTATGATGTAACATTGAGGGAAATAAACTATATGAAAAAAAGTTCTTGTTGTTGTTGTTCTCTCATGTGTCATCCTTGTTGTTGTTGTTGTTCTCTCTCCGGTCTGTTAAGGCGTAACGACGGACGTCACTGCATTTCGAAGAATTAGTGACAATTCCATGGAATATCTAGAAAATTAGAGCTTTTGAGATATTTCACCTGGGCGTTGAAGCATTAAGCTTGGCGTTGGCGGGCGTTGCTACAAGATGACACTTCACACGACGCATTCGGACCAAGGATGGTCCATCTCTACACCAAATAACTTCACTGCCCCAAAATGCCCGCTTTCGCTACTAATCGTACTGATGACGTCACAGATGCTGCGGACATCCCTCAAATCGGGGTCTACACGCCGAGAGCTACAACATGACACCTCCCACGACGCATTCGGACCAAGGATGGTCCATCTCTACACCAAATACCTTCCTTCACTGCCCCAAAATGCCCACTTTCGCTACTACCCGTACTGATGACGTCACCGATGACGTCACAGATGCTATGGACAGCCCCCAAGTCGGGTTCGACGCCCCGAGAGCTACAACATGACACATCCCAGGACGCATTCGGACCAAAGATGGTCCATCTCTACCCCAAATACCTTCCTTCACTGCCCCAAAATGCCCACTTTTGCTACTACCCGTACTGATGACGTCACCGATGACGTCACAGATGCTGTGGACAGCCCCCAAGTCGGGTTCTACGCCCCGAGAGCTACAACATGACACATCCCAGGACGCATTCGGACCAAGGATGGTGCATCTCTACTCCAAATACCTTCCTGCACTGCCCCAAAATGACCACTTTACTTACTACAGCCAACTGCGCATACGCAAATTGACGCGACTTGCACTTAAAAATACGTCATTCCGAGTCTACCCCACACAAGCTTCACTTTGATACCTCCCACGACCCATTCGGACCCATAGCGGTCCATCTCTATCCCAAACACACCCCCACATACTCCCCAAAATGCCTGTTTTCTATACTACGGCCAGACTGCGCATGCGCAGAATATTGAAAACGGACGAACCATTAGTCCGGTCGGATGCTCCTCCACGAGAGCTTCAAAATAAGACCTCATACGACACCCTAGGATCATTAGGGGCTCACCTAGACCCCAAAACGTCCACGCAGTATGGACCTATACCCCCATAGCCAGTATGGGGCTATATGAGCCTACCCAGGCCTCGGTGAACTTTTTCCAAAATTTCACCGTTTCGCTTCGAAACCCTTCCCATCGTGTTCTAAATGACGAGACGTGAAAAACAAATCCAAACAACCCATATCACAATGAACGTGTGTGAATTTCGCAGCTTGAACCTATACCCCCATATAGCCAGTATGGAGCTACATGAGCCTATATACAGGCCTACCCGGTACTTTTTCAAAAATTTGACCGTTTCGCTCCAGGACCCTTCCCATTGTGTTCTAAATGACGAGACGAGAAAAACAAGACCCCACAAGCCATAGTAACACCCACAAAAAAAATTGACCACCCCTCCTCCCGTATAGCCAGTATGGAGCTATATGGGGCTATATACAGACCTATCCGGTACTTTTCGCAAAATTTCACCGCTTCGCTCAGGGACCCTTCCCATCATGTTCCAAATGACAAGACGAGAAAAACGAGACCAAACAACCCATAAAAAATTGACCCCCCCCCCCCCCCCAATAAAGCCAGTATGGAGCTATACCCATACAGACATTTCCCCGTATATTGTATATTGTACTAGTCCGTACTCCGCATTTTATTTATTTAGTTTAATTACTTTTTATTTTCTGTGAAGACACCCGATTGATTGGATAGGCAGGCCCCGATAAGTCCTTGGACCAATATTACCCCCATGGGATAGGATTGACAGGAGTTTTAGGGTAAAGTCCGTGTTCCATTTTTTATATCTGTAGACATTTTACATGCACCCTCTAGAGGGCAGCACCATCGATGCCGAAGGGGAATCCCCTTTTTGTTTGTTTATTTTTTGCGGAGATATACTGGACAATAAACGCTCGACCCTCGGGTCGCACGGATGCTAGACTCGTTCTAATAACATCGTCCAACATCTACAGATTATGTTATTACTATAAGTCTTCCTTCCCATGGTTTCATGTATTTTTTTCGACCCTCCCCGCTCCAAAGTCACACCGATGGAGTCAATTGAGCCACAATCGCCAACTATTTCACTGAACCGGTTCCTTGCAGAACCATTTTTGCGAATTTGGTTCCAGGCTACCTTCTGTCTTTGTAGCTTTGTCAACCTGTGTAGCATGGAGAAATAAATCTGGTTCCATGTAGAACCAGCTGGTATGAGAGTGTACATGTATTGGGGTGATGGTAACCGTGACAATGGCCCAGGAGCAGCACCTATAAGAGAATTAGAAGATTCCATATAACTTGATCATGGGATGAAAATTCCCACTCGAGAGAAGGTCAGTAGTAGAGGGGAAATGGGGGTTGTGACACATGCGGTGTTGTGGTGGTGTATGTTGAGGTAAACGTGGAGTCGAGGTCGTCAATTTATAAGGCCATGTGTGCGGTTGTGCGGTGTGGTGTTCAAGGTCGAGGTCGTCGGTTCACTGGGGCATATCTGTAGCACACGCGGGTGTGGAGCTCCTGTTAAGGTCGCGTACCGAAATAGGTCGCCAAAACTTAGAATGTAGTAGCTCGAGGGATGTTTCACATTACATTATAGCGCTACTACGCAATTCGTCTCACATTTTTTATGTGATTTTTTATTAAAATTGATAACGTGTCGTGCTCGCAGAGAATTCCAGAAGGTGGTCAACCGTCTCGAAATAAGCACTTAATATCCTTACTTAGGTAAGATACCGTAGCTGATGGACGTTTATTCCCTCGAAACCATCAATAAAATATAATTGGTAAATAGGTAGAATCTGTAATTGTACGCAAAGTTCCTAGAAATTCGATTTTTTTTTCTAAATTCATTAAAATCTTCTAAGAAGATCTATAACACAATATTACTAAATAAATGACATCCACACATGCACCAATCACCAATCACATGCACCACATTCATACCATACATATGTACACAGCCTAGGCCCGTATAGGTTGAGGGGGGGGGGGGGAGAGTCTAGGCCCGCTGGACCGACGGAGTTTCGCCCTGGCAAATGTTCACAACTAACACATAGGTATGGAATACAGGTTGATACTAAAGGAAATATGCTATGAGAATGCACCAGAACGCGTCGTTGTGCATCGAAAAATTCAAAATTTCTCCATAAGTCGAATGAAGTCCTTCAGGATAGCTATCCCGTTAGAGGGTCAAAATTGGTCATATTTTTTTTATTACTTCATTCAAATATTCACTATTTCGTCTAACATTTGATGGAAAAATGAAATCAAAATTATAAATAGAAGTGCTTCAATATTAGGACTAAAAGTCTAGTTTCAGAGGCACTGGAAAAATTAAACAGATTGCCTTAGCTTGGGCTTGGCTACTATTATTTTTGTCTGTTAAATTCCCCTTTCCAAAACTCATTTCCGCAGTATTTTGGTAAGCTAATTATGTATTAGTCCTACTTATTTACATTAATCTACTCCATTCTGATCAAAACCAAGCAAACATCCATATTTTTGTTTCTAATTATAACAGTGACACTTCGCTCAGACACTCGCAGGTGCGAACAATTCTCAGCTGAACAAGTTTTAGCAAGTTTTTAAACTTTAAATTGGACATTAAACCGCCTTGATGAATAAATTTAGTGTAATAGTTATCCAGAATAAACAGGAATTCGAGTAGGTCCCATTAGACAGGTTAAAAATGTATTTGACAATAGAATTCAAGCAAAAAATTTGGATTAATTCATCAGATGTATAGCTGGACACATTTTGTCCGATTTCTAGCCTTTCATTTTTTTACAATATCCGAGATTTAAACGTTTATTTCTCGAAAAGTATCCATGCTACGCTTTTGAAATTTGGCATGCTTGTTACTTATAAGGTGATTTAGTAAAGTCTATTTCCCTTTTTGTAAGTTCGGCTTAGTTTTTCAATTATTCAACTTTTAAGACAAACGACTGTAAAATAGTACGTTCTTTTCAATGTATTTTAGTAAAATAGCTGTAAAAACAAAACCAGGCAAAAATTTTAAAAAAATGAGATAAAGTTTACTAATTCGAGTTGTCCCCTATCAAGGTAAACCATCAAAGTTGAAACAAGATCAATAGTTTTCATGAAATTTCAATTAAAAAATGGACGCTATTGTTTTCATTTGAATTTTTGTAAATTGGAATATTTTCTACATAGTAGCAACGTCGGTTATACAAATCATATAGTTGGGATCCCTACGGTGTACGCTTTCATAAAACATATAGTTTAATATGGTTATCTTGTATATTTATTGACACCGAAGACAGATTGTCAAGGGGGTGCAAAAATTGCGCTAACGAGACAGCCATCCTTAAAAGCAGAAATTTGAGTTCTGAATCAGCCGTCTTGTATCCATAATTTGACAAATTTCCAGCAGGGGCATGCAGTTCTTACAAAACATTACAGTCGTGGATTGACTTCCACATCTACATGTAACAACTTTATACATGTATGTTCATTCGGAAGTCTGGAACTTTTTACAAAGCTACAAAATACTAACAAAACACGCCAGAGAGCATCATTTTACATCTCGAGTTTGTAAATAATCTCGAGAAACGGAAGTCTGCTGTCCTGATTAGGTCTAGGATTTAGTATTCCACTCCGTATACTGGATCCTAGATTATATGCAAGAAAGTTAGTTCCACTTGAAGTATCTTTCTATATATTTATACACCACTCTACGTAGTTCTTTCAGGGAAGTACTAAAAACCATTTCGTCAATATCCACCCGAACGCACCATTGTACTTCATTTAAATTTTAGAAAATCCCGGGGATAACGAAAACGTTTCCATTTAAAAAAAATATTTTCATGTTTTCGCATCAGTACAACACATTGATAGCATAGAAGTATGCTCTCAAAATACACCTGCAGAAATCGCCATTTCACGTCTAGATTTTCAAAAAATTTCCGGGGGAGCATATTCCCTGATCCCCCCTATCATTTGTTATTTTCACCACTGTACCAAAGTTCTTTGAAGTAAAAGTATTCCGGCAAAATGCACATGAAGGTGACATTTTACTAAAGGTGATGATTCGATAAAGCGGGATTTTGGCCTATACGTGGTGCGGTTGAAATCGCAAAAATAAAATGTCATAAAAATACTTGTGTTTTAATGTAACGGCAAGAGAAAATATAAGTGCACAATATGTGAAAGTTTTCGTGCGATTGCGTTATGATTATAGTTATGACATGAGACTGAAATCCACAGTATGTGCTGTTTCGTGAAAAAAGGGTCTAAATCGAGTCCTTCAGACACACATTTAGACGCGAAGGACCCCTTGGACCAAAACGCCATTTAACCTGGTGGTGTGCGGTAACATTATATCCCCACTGCTGGAAAATCTGGAGTCCTTCATACTAAAAAATGAAAAGTTATGAATCATAAGTAGATTAAATTGAAAAATAGCCTGTTACAGTTGTTCGTATGTCGTGGTGTAGTGGATACGCACGTTGGATCACAAGCGACTCGAACTTTTCTTTTACGAGTTCGAATCCCAGAAGGGGAACATGTTTGATAAAAAATGCATTCAGTATATCTGAAATAAGATTTTAGGCTATCAGTATGAACCAATTAAAAGTAAAATAAATATTGTTTACCGATGACACGCAACCGTGTGGACATTAGATATTGTTTACCGATGACACGATATCGTGTGGACATTATATACGGGCTAGTTAAAAGTTGAAATCACTCGCTACCCGTTACAACGTCAATATATTCGCCTAAATTGTGTATTTATTCTCCAATATGTGCATGTAAAATCGACTGCAACGTGGTGAAATAATAACGTCAACATATACCCTTTTTTCATCGTAACATTTAGTTCGCTGATTGACAGTTGACGCCGAGGACAAGTTGTACATTGCATTGTAATTGACAGATGACAGCAAGAAATCTACAGTCCTGTGGGTCGGTTGGCTTGGTTAGCAGTGGTTGTGTTCGTCGATGGTGTTGTCCAGCTGTTAATATCGATGCGTTCCGAGTGATCACTGATTGAGCTTTCACTTTTAAGTTTTTTAAGGATATCCCATGCTACAGAGAAGTCCCTTTCGCCAAGTAGGGACCGTATGAACCCATGTACTTCAAGATCCTCATGGTACTCATACGAACAGTCACAATCAAAGCGTGGCTGAGATACATCATTCTTTAGATGACGACTTTACAACGAATTATGGATTAAGAATACTGATCAGCGATACGGATTTGATATTTTTGGAACATCATGATGTCTTGCCGGCATCATTGAAAACTGTTGACCGCTTCTCTCTTGCAGGAAACAAGCCTATGTTTATGTATACTATGATTGTCTTTTTGAATTTGGTGCTAATACTGTTATATGGAATATGGAATAGGTCTTTGGATTATGGACGCGGATATTCTCTAATGGACGACGGCTGAATTATGGATGACGGACTAGACGCTTGTTATTTTAGCCTGTGTATGCCTGGATTCTGCTGGTGAACAAGTTGTCCCCGAGGCCGGGCCCCTGCACACCCAGCACTCATAATGAATACAACTAAAATAAATAATATTAAGACAGACCCGAGAAACCTTAGTGCAGGTTTCTCGGCCGAGTCTCTAATAGTTCGAAATGCACTAAGACATTTTTCAATCCAAATGACAGATATATTTCTGACAGCAAAGCAAGGCCACGACATCAAACCTTGTAATATTGCGCTTGATGATTGTTTAGCACCGAATTCTACATGTACTAATTTCAAAATTTCTAAGTGTGGACATCGTGGATGTCTCACGTGTCCACTCTTCAATACTTCAGCTTCATTTAGTTCCGCGTTAACTGGTAACTCATATTCTGTTAACTCGTATGTTGATCTGAGTTGTTCTACTACAAACTGTATTTATTTAGTTTCCTGTGAGAAGTGTGGTAAACAGTATGTTGGCAAGACCACCCAAAGACTCCATCTTAGGGTGAACGGTCACAGAAAATCCGTTAGGAAAAAGCAATTGCTTATAGGTAAACATTTTTCTGGACCCGACCATGGCTGGGATAACTTTAGTATTCAGATCATAGACGTCGTCTATCCATCTACTAAGGATTACCCCTTTGGATTTGAGAGGAAAATCCGAGAGCGGGAATTATTCTGGATGCTAGAACTTGGGTCAGTGTTTCCGTTTGGTTTAAATGATAATGTCAGTGGGTTCGGCAATGCTACAAACCGCCGTTCAAATATATCCAACATTACTCAACTATTTAAACCTCATCAACGGAGACATCGCAGCCATGGTTGGCGAAAGTTTAATAGTTCGATGATTCACGATCATATCACTTTAAATTACTTAGTGGGTTTAACTAACGCACCCAATAGTATACATAGCTTACGTACAGTTCTGTATGCGTTGCCTCTGAGAGCTTTAGATCGAATAGCCAGAGATATACAACAATCTGCGTCTTCAGGGAATATAATATCACCAAAAATCAGTAAAGTATGTCAAGATATAGCGTATTTTCGGTTGTATCGTCCAGTGAACATAATCGAAACATCTCAAGATCGGCTTTTCTTGAAACTCAACTACTGAGATAAAGGACTGGACATCATTAATTTACCTCGAATCCTGAATGATCCAGAGGTACGCAACGCTGTACCAAACTATTTTAAGTTCCCAGAACCTCCTTGCATTTCATATTAGTAACTAAATCTATAGCCACCAAAATATTCAATTACTCCAATGCTGTCAAGGAGTTTGACTGGAACTTATACACGTCAGGAGGCTATAGTTGTGATTGTGAATCATCGAACTTTATTTATACACCATGCAAACATATTGTGACTGGTGCTCTTGATATGGTGAGTGATAAGGCTCTGAAATTACTCCTGATGAAAGGACCTAAATATAGAGAGCCAAGAAGAATAAATCTGAAGGCCGACCAGAAGATAGTCCTGTCTGCATTGGAACAGTACGTTATGGATTGGTCTAAGCGAGAAATTTTTGAACCTACAGTACTCGCTGATTGGCTGGACCTCACCAAGAGCAAAGTCCTTGAAACAATCCGCCATATTGACAGAAGTACTCTTCCCCAAGCAAAACAAGTGCTGAGAAGCCTCAATTCGCAAGAAGTTCCAGCAAATCTCCAGAGAAAATTCGCCATAGTCCCAGCAGACAAAGCTCCGAATAATATAATATTCATATGTAAATATTACTATTACCAGGTGCTGGTTAAAGAATTGAGTGTAGACATATCTTCATCAAATACGTCTACTTACTCCCAAACTGCATTTACTCTGGAAGATTTATTTAACAATCACAAACAGTTTCTCAGGGAAAGAGGTATTTGTCTTCCAACCAATCATAACGACATACCAAAACTATACTGGACTCCCAAAATGCATAAATCACCATACAAAGCTAGATTCATAGCTGGTATCTAGAAGCTGCACCACCAAGCTTCTTTCAGCCCTATTGACGAGGGCCCTTCAGGAGGTAAAAGCATTTTGGGAAAGGTATTGCGCCACTATTTCTAAGAACTCTGGCGTTGAATGTATGTGGATATTGAGAAACTCAAATATTGAAAAATTAAAAATATTTATGTGAAATTTGGCAACACAATATATCAGCAGCATATAGGTATTCCAATGGGTACTAATTGTGCACCCCTGTTGGCTGACCTGTATCTGTTCTCTTATGAATATGACTATATGCAGGCGCTTTCAAAAACCGATCCATTCAAAGCCCGTTCCTTCTCATTCACCAAACGCTATATAGACGATCTTCTCGCTGTGGATAATCGCTATATAAATGACGCAGTGAAGGATATATATCCACCTTCACTGGATTTGAAGGAAACTACAGACAGCCCTACAGGCACATCATATTTAGATCTGTATCTCTATAAAAATGAAGCGGGCATTCTCTCTCGTTGACTTTATGACAAAAGAGACGATTACAATTTCGACATCGTAAACTATCCCTTTCTGGATAGTAATATTCCAGTGGGACCTGCATATGGCGTATACATATCTCGCTTAGTAGCATTTGCTAGATCCTGTGTTAAATGTGACGATTTTAATCAACGTCACAAAACATTGTTACAGAAAGTTATAAAACAGGGCTATTCCACTAAACGCCTCCACTCAAAGTTTCTCAAATTTGGCGATACATCGCATGCTGATGAAAAAATACGAACGTAGCGTGCAAGATCTATGGCGCTACGTTTCGTAACTTGTGTCTAATTCCGCTTAACCCGGGGCTAGGGGCCGTATGAACCCATGTACTTCAAGATCCTCATGGTACTCATATGAACAGTCACAATCAAAGCGTGGCTGAGATACATCATTCTTTAGATGACGACTTTACAACGAATTATGGATTAAGAATACTGATCAGCGATACGGATTTGATATTTTTGGAACAGCATGATGTCTTGCTGGCATCATTGAAAACTGTTGACCGCTTCTCTCTTGCAGAAAACAAGCCTATATTTATGTATACTATGATTGTCTTTTTGAATTTGGTGCTAATACTGTTATATGGAATATGGAATAGGTCTTTGGATTATGGACGCGGATATTCTCTAATGGACGACGGCTGAATTATGGATGACGGACTAGACGCTTGTTACTTGACTCAAAGGATTTTTTTCAATACTGGTTTCTTTTATACTTTGTTCTTATAGTCTTTCTGTTTACTGTAAAATTTAGCTTTGATATGTGAGTTCACCGGATGACGGTTAAACGCATTATTAACCGTATCTGGGCTGAGCTTTTCTGGCCTGGTGGGGGGCCGAAATGCTCCCCCCCCCGCCCCAATCCCCCCCTAATTATTCTTCTTACTCCTTGAGCTAGGGGGCTGAAACTTACCACACCATACCCTTGGGTCAAGCTCTACCGGAAAATGTAAAAAAAAATCCAAGGTGGCCGCTTTGATGACGTCACAGTGACGTCATTTTCAAAATCGATTTTTCGGTCAGATTTTCCGAATTTTTTATTTATGCAATTTCTCCACAAAAACTGCATGATAAATTAGTAAATATTAATGTGATGTGAAATAAAATAGTTTTGTCTATTTTTCATCGCGGAAAAGCAGAAATTTTGAAGAAATATGACGAAAAAAATCACTTTTCTGGTTTCTCACGTGGTCGCCATCTTGAATTTACCCATGATACTTTGCTCGGGGGGTCATGCAAATAGGCCCAAAATGACCACAATATGATAAGCTATAAAGTCACGGAGTTTCAGTTCTTCATTGTTTTTTTGTCATTCCGGAGATAGCGCAGAAAGTTTGGTAGGGAGGGGAGGTGGCATTCCCCCCCAGGTCAGGTAGGGTTTAATAATTTCTTTTCGGAGTTGCCTACAGTCTTTGTCATTCCAGGGTTGACTTATTGTATCTGTACTGATCTTTGGTAGTTACGAGGTCTTTCTCCGACTTTAACGTTAGTCCAACGATAATATATTACTTCTTCGTCTTACACGAAGAATGAAATGAGCTATGTCAAACCGAACAAATTGCCATGATATAGACCCAGGTTATTACATGTATGGAACCATTCGAACAAGAACTGCAAAGGGCCAAGTAAGCACACTGTACCCGACTCACGGCGTCTTATATGATGGACAGTCCATCACATGGGAAGGAATTTACGCATACGCCTACCTGGGCTGTTGTTCATCTATTCAACACAGGAAAATCGTTCCCCGATGTCGACGGCAATAAATAACTTACACAATGGCCGTATTGTGTAACACATCATGGTTGTTTCAGGACAAACAACACATTTGCACACGAAACAAAACTTCCACAACCCGTTTGACTGGTCCGTAACTCTCACATTATCGTTACAAAGATCTGTAACAAAAACATATATGTAATTGATATATACGTGTCACAATCTACATTACGTGAAACGCATATGAATCAAAACATGTAGACATGCAAATTACATATCCCTATGTCCATACGCATGATCTCATATCAGGCCCATAATTAACGGAATGTCTGACAGGAAGTCACGTTTACCGGTACACATTTCACTTGTACCCACACATATACGTACGGCAGAAAATTAAGGTGTTACCAATACAGACGCGTCACATTTTGACTGGTTAGTCTGCAATCAACGCCCAGCAGGCGACAACCAAAGATTAGGCCTATATTTGCGGCAGTCGCTGTTTTAATGTATGTATATCAGAAAGCATTTAGTGTAACGCTCACAAAAAGAAATCATGACCGGATTCAGGGAAACTACAGTCCTCGACTGGACGACTCTTTCGATACCCGTGTACCACAGGTCACAATAAACGTTAACATGAATGAATAGAACACTTCTCGGACTGCTATTCGGAGTTAAAGGTTTATGGCATTCCTACATGTATATGGAATTTGCACATTTATTACATTGTATTCGGCAGGGTATATTTCTGGGTTGTGTTTTTTTCGCTCGTCTACTTTTTCTTCCTGCAGAACATTACTTAGTTCCACCTGTTACTTCTGGCTGATTTAAATAATTCGAATTCGCTTGTTGCAGTGCTGTTTGGGTTTGTCATTTGTACATTTCAGGAGATCGACATCGAGTAATCTATTGTCCCATTTACTAGTGGTTCGTGTCTTCTTACATGCGTTACCTGACGGACGCGTTTCTTTCCAGAAAAAGAATGTACACTTACTGTACATTCGTGAAAAAGAATGTACACTTGATGTGCATTCGTGAAAAATAATGTACACATTTAACAATAGAGTGACGTCCCAACTAGCGTTTAAACTAATATCACCTGTACTTATCATAAAGTTGTTTAATAAACTGACACATTTATCTACATCGGGATACATATTTATCTACAAAGTTGAAACTAATGCTGTTGGATAGCCAGGAGATAGATACGTCGTTCGATAGCCACGATGACGTCATAGTGATGATAATATGAATTAGACAATTTTGGAAAATTCCACATCATAGAATCAAAACTTAGACCGTTGGGTAGCCCCGATGACGCGCATAACTTGATCGCCGTGATTTCGTCAAAGTGACGTCAATATTTAAATTAGACAGATTTTGTCAAAGTTTCCATTATCTGCGAAAAATAAGGGGTTACAAGGGTGAACTCGCACCACCGGATAGAGAGAAAAGGAGAGTTTGAATTGCTGAAACGGAACAAAAAAACTCCAAACTACAATGTTAATCGAGTTATTGGCGAATCTTCAATCCTGAACATATCATGTAATACATGCAGTTCATTACCGTAATTAATATACGATAATTGCAGAGTAAGTTTGGGCATTTGCGGATTGTGGTGGATTTTCTGCGATACAGTACAACTGTGCAGGATTACATCGGCGCACTCGCGAGGAGGTCGACCGGTTTTCCCTCGCCGCCACATAGACCTGTGCGACATATATCGTCCGGTGTATATTTCACTTTAAAAGTATTTAATGAATTTGAAATGATATTATTATGTTATTAACCAAGTGATTTCATATTGGCCTTGTTATAGGTCCGAGGCCTGCCGTAATACGGCTGACCGAGGACCTATAACCAGGCCAATATGAAATCACTTGGTTAATGGCATTTTTATTAATTAACTCGCCTACAAAAAAATTTCATTTTCAATTTTTTTCCCCCAAATTGCCTCTACAGAAACGCTATCGGAAACGACGGCGATAATCGAGACGGTGAATAGGCCGATGATCTTTAACCTGGGAGTCAAAAAGATACAAGCAGATGAAATACTAATTTTATTTGATGAGAACGGTGAAGTAAAATACAACCTTATAATCTGGTGCAAATTTGGTCCAAATCCAGTCCCGATTTGAGGATCGAAGACGTATCATGCTATGGAGACCCTAGTTTTCAACATCATTTTACAGGTGTTTCGTCCGTATAATTTCTATCGGTTCTATCCATATGTGAATAACTCTTCTAGCTGCAAGTCTCACATCTTCTGTCGTAAAATATCACTGTAGTCCCCGCTTCGTTTATCAATGCCCTGCTGTAAGTGTTGGATCGCTGTTTTCTCGTCTGCTTGTGCTGTCCTGCTCGCGTCACTATAGTCAGAGACCCTATAATAAAGGGGACTGGTGAGCGGCTTAGTGTCTTTGAAGGCATGTTCCTTGCGCCAAGATAAGCAGTGATAAGAATCAGACACTTCTTGATTAGCTGACGCTCGCGAAAACAACACATATTGCGAGTCGTATAGTCAGCCGTCGCTGCCAACGTTCTCCACTTCAGCCGCGGCCATGAATCGCTGCCAAATCGCCGTTTTGTTCATTTTTCAAAGATTTTTTCCCATCATTTCACCTGAACAAAGTCGCATTTCAACTTCACATAGCAGTTTTCGAACTACTTATGATTTACACAGTAATTTCCATTGGTCATAAAAAATGATTTAAAGCGCTACAATCGGTTGCATATTTGTCCGATAATTAGAAAAATTACATATTTTTCGACAGCCGTAAAACCGGAAATGCAATTATTTCCTATCCAAAATAGTAACACATTGTCGAGAAATATACAAGAGACGAAAGAATATAACCCAGTGTAACGAAAGTGCAGAATGCAAACGACCCCTTGGGTTCCCCTTTAATAAATCACTGCTGGTGTTCTGACTACTGTGAAATCGAAAGTAACATTGTGTTTATGTGTGCGGTTCACTTACCTGATGGAATTCAACGCTGTAATTTTCCTAGAATGAACTATAATAATCCGGGAGACAGACAATGCCTCGAAAGCCCGGTGAAGTTATCTCAAACGATCAGTCGGGACGGCGAAAAGGAACGCTGGTGAGCTCACTTGCTTCGCTGTAGATGACGTCAGTCAGGAATCCGGAAGTCAACATTGGGAATATGCAGATGAGGAACAGTGAACTTTGCGGTCGTCGTATGAATTAACTAGAGAGAGTTGGAAGCTGAGATTTACCAGTTACGTCTGTTATGAATTATGGTTTGTTCCTCCATAGCCATATTTATCCAGCGAAGTCCAGATAAACTGATCAGGGGAAAGTGTGTTAATTTGACAATAAAGAGGGCGCTGGCATCGTCGACTTGTTTCTACCTTTATCTGCAGGAGAACGTTCTGTTTCTACCTTTATCCACAGAAGAGCGGTAGCCCTATATAAGCCAGGCTCTCGCGGAAACGAGGCAGACCAGCAGAAACTTCGAGGTGAGAACACGCACAATTGTATTGGGGAGAAGAAATCCAATACATTGCCGGGCCGGAGAAGGGCCGTGATCAGGCCGCCGAATTCGTGCCGCCGCCGGGCCGGGACCAGGCCGCCGAATTGAAGAAGTGCCGCCGCCGAATCCTATAACATCATAGCATACATTTACACTCACTTACATTCACACGTCCGGGCTGTGTTTACTCTACTCCGATCTCTACCTGTCTCAACCGTAATGCACAGTTGTGCGGGTATTGCACTGGGAGATAGGGTATAGACACTTATCGTTGACGGTTATTTCTATCTCTACCTGATCCTCGTCCGTACGACACAGACGTGCAGGTTTAGCTCTGGGAATTAACTAACGGCGTTAGTGTTGATAGCATGGCCATACCTTAGCCGTATCTGTACTTGACTCAACAGTATTGAACAGTTGTGCTAGTACGGCCCTGTGGTTAATGGTATCGATTAAGCTGTATCCGGTAGGAGACGCTCGTCTCTGTGAAGAAGGTACAGCTAAACCAAATCATACACAGTTCCTACATAAACAATTATCCATGCACACACGTACTTAAACACACAATCTACGGGTTGAAATACATTCACGCTAACACTCACAAGCTATAGGCTCAGGTCTAGAGCTTGATAAATATACACCTACCCAGTAAATCGTAGCATAAACGATTATCCATTCACGCCCCCATAAGCATAGTCTCTCACCACTCTGTACATACATTGAGTAATTCACAGCCAATCATAGATTAATACTGTCTCATACAGTAATATATAAAGGGGGAATCCTTGACCAGATGCTCATCTATTGCGGATGACCATACAGTAGTATAGAAATAGGGTTCATAGACCGGGTGACCATACAGTAGTATAGAGAGAGGGTTCCTATACCAGGTGCCCATACAGTAGTATAGGAAGAGGGTTACTAGACCAGGTGCCTACCCATCCACCGTGTGGTATCGATGTCCGATCCTATGTGGAACGTGCAGCCGTGAACTCTAGCCTTAATGATTCGTCCTTGGAGCCGGGCCGCGGAGGGAGTCGCCGTGAGCGGGGTCGCTGAAGCCTGGGGTGTATTCCTACGAGGGGTGCCGCCTGCTGCTGTGGTGAGCCGTGCAGTTGAATAGTCCTGCGGTGTTACAGAGAGACGGGCCGGTGCCGTAGAAGCCTTTGTACTGTGATAGTACTGACGTGCCCAGGCCGTCCGCATCCATTGACAGTTACCAACGCTTGGAGGGGCAGGTCGTGTAAGACGAGACACGACGACGACGAGAAGTCCATACAGCCCGAGGGAAGAAGACCTGGGGAAGGAAGACACACGCCTGACATAACCACGGGGGGACCAGGTCGTGTAAGACGAGACACGACTTAGAGTTCATCCACACGGGAGTGAACGAAGACCTGGGGAAGGAAGATAGACGCTGGACTCTACCACGAAGACCTGGGGAAGGAAGATAGAGGTTGGACCCAACCACGCGAGAACCGGTCGTGACCAGACTGTGGCTGTGACCAGGCCTGATCGCGATATAGCTTGAACTTCGGTTAAAGATAACTATAAGAATACAGATAAATCCAATTCATAGATCAGGGATCTTCTTTTCAGGGATTATACGCTACCGCGATCTGAATCCTGTATTCCTGCTCATAGAATTATATGTCAGTATTGTATTAATTTGCTTTGGTTGTCATTACAGGTCTTCCTTTCCAACCTCCTCGATCCAGACAAGGTGACAGGTTGAATCGAACTCCCTCGTTGGCCAAGATCAGTGCACGAGTGCGTTCCCGGTAGCCTGACAGTTTGTCTTGGGGACCCTGCGCACTCTCTTGTGGATCTGAAACATCCATTCCCCACGTAAACGTTTCACCAACAACATAAAAAATATATTTTTTGTCAAGATATCTTGTTTCATGTGTACACAAAAGTGTTGTACAAATTGCTATCGTCCTATTTTCCCTCCAGCTATCCCGGCGGATAATTCGCACCGACAATCAACACACTTTGAAAGAACATTTCTCACGATATATTGAAAATATCAGCATAAAGTTGACAGAAATAAGTATATAAATATGTTACTTACCCTGTTTCAAACATAAAAGACGCGAACTGTAACTGTGAGCCTCAAAATAATCCAGGAATTGCAAGAAGTATGTTCAACGAAAAACAAAATGGCGTCAATCTGGGGAAATTTTTCTCTCAAGTCTCCCGCTCGAGGTCACGTGATCCGCAAGGAACATCCGAGCGATTCACACCTTTGAACCTTTGATCTTATTCTGCTCACCAGTCCCCTTTATTATAGGGTCTCTGCTATAGTCTATTTCAGCATGACCCACCTCACTTGATTTCAAGGTTTGTGTATCGGCACGTAAAGCTCCATCAAATGTTATCACAGAAGCCATTGAATATCCATTCAAAGTCAGAGAAATCAGTGACATCATTCGGACAAGATCGCGAATCGAGAATCATTCATCCTCAGCGTCGCCATGTTGAAAGTCATATTGGTCCAGGCCATATTGGCCCTGTTTTCCCGTATTGGACCGGCTTTTCTGTATTGGCCCGCCTTCCTCATATTGGCCCGGTTTGGGGCCATATCAAGCAGGCCGATTTCCTTGTATTGGATTCATATCATAGATAGTTGATTAATAATACGTTATACTAAACCAAAAATTCAGTAGGATCCGTATATATACTTGTCTTAAATCAGCATATGTATACATGTACATGTGTTCCGTATTTTCTTTGTATGCGCATATAATGTATCTAATATTTGATGGTCATGACATAGTGTTATATTTTACGAATTGTTCAGCAGGACCCAAGTACACTAACATCTATTTCATCTGCACATATACGGACAGTATACCAGTTACCATGCATTTAGCTGTACCTGTTTTATCACGATCGGACATGTCTGAACACGCCTCTGTGCGCTTCATAGTGTATCTAATTCCGCTTCAGCCGGGGCTAGAGACAAGGATACTTCATAGTCTCCACATGAACAGCTGCAATAAAAGCGCGGCTGAGATACTAAGGCTACGTTCGAGAGTCCACCGTATTCTCGAGGCTGAATATGAAGTGCAGAGGAAATCTTTCCTATGGAGTAGTATGGTTGCTTCTATATCGCCAGACGTCGTCAATTTTTCTTACCTCTTGTATATCGCTTCAATTTCGTACCTGTATATGGCCGGTGCTAGGGGCCGTGTGCATTGAGATAAAATGGTGCTAAAATGGCTTTAACACACACATTGAAGTGTTGAAGTTAACATATCGGTGCAAAATCGTATTTTTGTCAACACCAATTTGTGTTGATTTTAAGACAATTAGTGTTATTTTCAACATAACTCTGGTGCTACAATATTCAGTTTTTTCAGTGTGGATGCTTCATAGTCTCTGCATGAACAGCTGAAATAAAAGCGCGGCTGAGATACTTAGGTTACGTCCAAGAATCCATCGTGCTTTCGGGTCTGAATGTGAGGTGCTGACGGAAGCTTTTCTGTAGAGTCATGGTTGTTTTTTAGTCGCCGGACGTCGTCAATTTTTCCCACCCCTTGCATATCGCTCCAATTCATAGAACTGCATTGACGTATTGGAAAAGAGGAGGAGAAAGAGGCGGAAGGTAGTCAATTCGTTGTTGTATTTTTCACTCTATTGGAATTTAAAATTAGTGACGTCATCAAACCATGAGTACCTCTTTTATAATCTATATTATAACTGTATGGGAGGAATTCTTGGAGAAACCGTCGAACGCATCACATTTCACTACTATCGTTTTATCATGTGGACAGAACACTACATTGACGATGCTAATATGGGATTAAGTTTTATGTAGACCAGGGTAGAGGTTTCTTAAAGCAGGAGGCGCGTCAGAAAGGACAAAAGTGACTGCATCCTCCTCCAAAGTCTCACAATATTTCACCAGACAACACACGAGGAACTCGACTAACAAATCCCGTACAAGAGGTGCGTCTGAAATAGCGACTGTTGAACTAGTTTCACCTACACAGCAAGATGTGAAGCAAGCTAAACAGAACTCCATAGACGGCGTCAGAAAGCAGGCGTTCCAGCGTCAGTAAATAGAAAGCGGAAAGACACTCCCTCGGAGACATCTATAGAGCATGTATGACGGGAAAAGGAATAGATTTTTCACGGATGCCCGTAGTGCCTAATGGTCCTGCTCTAATACTAAGGAAGATCTTGAGCACAGGTAGTACCGTTGCCAGGGTGACTGGTTGTTTATTGAACTGCTCTAGGCTTTGAGAAGAAGAGCAGAAGAAAAATATAAATTTCAAATTTATAGTACTAAAATTTTAATTTTAAAAAGTATAAATTTTGAATTTATAGTACTAAAAATTTTCCTAGTACTTGTTCAGCCACTGCAGATAGTTTGGTCAACTATTTTGTCTAGATTTGGTGCCACCAGGTCTATATTAGTGAAGTTAAATATTTTCTGATATTCTTATGTATATTCAGATATCATTTTCACAGAGTTCTTGTCTTTTAGAGCATGAATAGAATATTGATATACCATTCTGGGGTTGCCTTAGAGAGTTTTCCTGAGAGGATATCCTTAATCGCTGGCTGATAAAAACTTGATACAGTACACTTAATATATGCAGAAAAAAAATAATTTCAGGTATACTTATTATATGTTTGCCATATTGGCAAGAAATTCTAAATTTCTAGGCTCCCATTCTTGCAGAACTTGTATTCACAGTATGTAGCTTGGAGACTTACACACACATCCCCTCCACCAGAGACTCTATACCAGGTGGATGCAGACACTTGCATGACCTAGGTCAATAGCTTGGTTCACTCGGCTTAATAGGGTCAATTGAAACTCCAGGCATCATGTATAAATAGAAGTGACCTACATGTACCTGCTCGGAAGAAGCATTTTTAGGCTTCAAGATTAGAGTAATTCATTGTTTATCACTGCTCTAACAACTTCATAGTAGATGGATAATCATTGTGTTCTCTACATGAAAATACTCCTTTAGATTTCAGGCTCATGTTAGGTGGTCTGCACAATATAATTGTCATTCTACCATTGTCAGAATGTGTAACCTCCAAAATTGGGGTGTACTGACAGCATGAGGTACATGTTTTTAATATGATGTCATGAGAGGGTGCATACAGGCATAGGTCCAATCCATCTAACGATAAGGATTTTATATTCCAATACTGAATTTTGTCATTTACTGCTAAAGGATATACTTTCTATAATCCCCAGCTGAAAAAATCAAATATTGGTAACATGCAGTGAAGACATTATTTATCCTATCGTTAAGTCGGTTTCATAATAAATGAGAAATTTATCCCATATGGCACTTTATGTCAAGTTAGCTTTTGGAATATATCAATGTATTACATGTACAATTAAACTAATTCACTAGAGATCCCTGTTGAAAGAATTGTGCAGCTCTTCGGCAGGGAACTGAACACCAAAGAGTTATTATTGGGATTATCCCAACAGCCTATTTTGACATTTAAAAAGCCCCGTTTCAGTGCGTAAGGCTCTAGTTTTAATAGCGATGTTTAAGGTCAGGTACTTGGGTACACACATTATTAGAATATTAATGACTATTCGTTGGATAGATGGCTGTATGGATGGCTGTAAGAGTTGAAGGATGACGGGTAACGAATATATTGATAGAAAACAAATGATATCGGCATTAATCGTATGATGCTACAGTCAATAGCAGTCAGCCTGTGAAACTACAGGCCTGAAAAATGTTAACTTTCTCCCCGGCATTCCTCATGACATCGGCAAGGCGTATTACTTCGACCACGGCCAAACCAACAAATTTATTGCTCAAAACTTGTGTTCTATATTCCTCATATTTGGAGATCCCCATACAATAGAAATTATCACCTCTGATCGTCCGCTAGGTGGCGTGTCCGGGGCCGCAGGCCCAGGAACAGGCACCGGAGTCGGACACCTGCCCATGATGATCGATACCACAGCCATTCATCTGGGGACCACACTTGGCACAAAACTCGAACTCCGGATCATCACCGTTCCCGACGTTCTAAAAGTCGTTCCCAAACTTCTAATCGTCGGTCACGTCATTCAAGGGACACATCCAGGGGATGCACTTATTATGAAGAACGAAAGATGGAACGTCCCCACTCCCGCCTTTCCACATCAATAACTCGGGATGATCGAGAACCCCGTAAATCATTTCGTCAGCAGTCCCGGCATCCCGAGATTATTGCAAATTCTAAACCTGCAACGGGACTCGGACCGAAGGATCGGGTTCCATCTCGACAGGAACTTCCGAAAGCGAACCAACCAAGGAGCATGTTCATCTTCAGCAGCCACTGGTGCAACTTGTTCCGGTGTACGATACCAAAACAAAAAACCCCGGCTGATTCTAGACAATCTCGTCATGGAACTCTGTCATCCAGCCAAACATCCTCTGCTTCGGAGGAGGAGCATCATCCGCGACGGGCAGCATCTATATCACCCTAATCTCACGAACACCCATCTTCTACTCAAGAAATGGAAACCGAGAAGAATGACCAACTGCCATTCTAGGCTAAGATGTCAGCTTTGGGGCCGTGTGGTCATGTCATCCAAGTTGCCACATGAACAGGTACAATAAAAGCGTACATGAGATAAACACATCATGAATCGTTAGATTCTTGGTATGTGCTTTAGAATAGGTTAACCAGAAGACTATACTGGAGGTCATGTGGCTCTGTCAGTATGTCGGCACCTCTTCCCACTTCCCTTATATGCGTTGTAATTGTATTCTCTAGTACCCGAGATGTCCAGACCGGACAGGGGCGAAGACACGGACTTCGATGAACCAGCTAGGAAACGAAAGCAGCTCGCGGCCACATCATTGTATGCGCTTGACAAGCTTTCCAAAGATGAAAGCTCAGTGACGTAGGCACCGTCTCCAGAATTCTTTAATCTGATCAGAGATCGGGATCGATAATTGAGGAGTTATTCTACGCTCCGAAGACCCAGCTCTTACAGATCTTATGCCCTGCATGGAGTTCATTTGCCTACCATACCTCCGAAGTCGGATCCGGATTTGGCTAGATTGCTAAACTTCACTAAAGTTGTACTCCAAGCCAAGCAAATCTGTACGGTGGAGGACATTATGTTTACTTAAGCAGCGTTTAGCTCGGTCAAATACTTGGATGGGTGCAGTGCAGTGTCCAGAATAATAGGAACTGTGGACACTCTCTTGTTCTGACACGTGTAGGCACCGTCGTGATATGTCTGAAAAAATGTTGAAAAACGACGTTAAGTCGTACTCACTCACTCACTCATTATGTTAACTCAGCGCAGGATAACATATTAAATGGATGGGTTTCTTGATGCAACATCGAAGGTAGTGCAGGACAGATCTAACAAACAGCGAGATGGTTCCTTCAAACTCTCCACATCACAGATGGAATTTTTCCAAAGGCTTCATTGACGCTGAACTAGGCCAATGCCCACGTAATTGAGACGGGTACCTTCACCTACGCAACGATAGTACAAGCTCGTCGATCAGCGTGTTGGAGGAATCCGAAATCAGAGGTCCTGGACTCCGATAAACTGTAATTGCCACAGCAGTCTCTAGTTTCTAGGTACCTGTTCAATAGCGCAATCTCGACCGTCATGCCCACTGTCAGAGACGAAAAGACATCACGGATGACCGTTGCACTGCCACAGCGACCTTCCGGTAAGGCCAAAGGCAAAGCTAAAGAAAAGCCCAACAGCGGAGGTCGCAACGGACAGTTTTCCTGTCAGGACTCGAGCGTCTTCTCCATCCAGGACACCCAGGCAAATTTTCGTCCTTACGGGAGAGGTCATTTTCGGGGACAGCGCGGCAACAAATTCTCAGACAGAGGCAGGGGCAAGCCCGTCCGCCGAAATTGATGGTCTTCAGCCTCGCCTTCATACTATAAACAATTCATTCATCCTTTCTGAATTTTAAGTCTTCACTCATCCGGTTGAAGGCGGACGTCTGCAGATTTTCTGCAGGAACTGGGAGATAATTGCAGAAAATTGAGTCACCAGGTCACTCAGAGAAGGAGTCTTCTTCGCTTTCTTCGAGTATCCCAGGCTCATCACCAGACCTAAGCCATTACGCCTCCCAGTTCCTCCGAAACATGTGCGGAAGTTATTAGAATTCTTAAAAGCTTTAGTTGAAAAGGGCGCCGTTCACGATTTGCCTGTAGAAGAAGAAAGTGCGGGGTTTAAATTTACAGTCCCGTCATCCTCGTTCCAAAGAAGGGAACAGACCAACTCAGCATGATCATCGTCGCTCATCGATACTAGCGCCACATCCACGGTTCACAATGACATCAGTTCCATCAATGCGGCCCCTTCTACAACCGGGAGACTGGATAGCCTCCATCGATCTGTAGGGCGCCTATCTTCATGTTTCCATACATCAGCATCATCGACGTTATATGCGCTTCATTATCGTCGGGGGAGAGTTCGAGTGGCTGGTGCTACCGTTCAGCGTCTTGATCGCTCCCTGGTGCTTCACCCGCATCACATGACCAGTCATGGCGTTCTTTCATCTAAGCACAACCAACCCACAGCGAGAAATGTCCCCACGTGTTGTTGTTCATTTCTCTCTCGAAACTTACGTCGAAACCGTATGGCTCCTCCCTACGCAACTTAGTTCGAATCATTTTTGGATAAATACAAAGCAAATTTCAAACATAGATAATTATTCATCACATTTCGCAATGGTTATAGGTCGGTCACATATTTCGCTACAGCTATGCAGTTCTAATAAATTTTGGTTATTTTGAACATCTCAGTTTCCCGTACTAGGTCATATAACACGGTGAGGTGGTTGCGTAAGAAGATAATATCAAGTTATGCCATCTCGTACGTTGCGTTGATTGGTCAAAGATGAGATAACGAGTTATTTTCGTGTCAGACGGTCACCGAACGGCCTTGAGATAGAAAGTAGATCAGATCCAGTTAGAGAATCGGTTTTGGGACGGTTTTTAATCAAATTGGCCAGCCCCTGGCATTTCGATAAGCATAAGTAGACATACCATGCCGGAGACGGAAGGACAACGCGATGGCACATGATTATCTGGCGAGAAGTAAACAGAAGATTGGTCGGTACAATACTTCACCTTTCACCGTTTTACATGTACTTGTAATTCCTGAGCTCCATAATCCTCTCCAAATCACACGAGAATTACCAGGATACCAGGAAATATCATATTTTAAAAATCAGGACAATGGCGTGCTCCGCACAATAAATATGACAATGTTTGTATTTATTATCAAATCAAGCCTGCTATCAATCTTAATTTTCTCATCCATCTTCCCCACTCGCTGTGGCCTTACCACAAACACGTCTTGTGCCGCATGGGGAAAAGAGGACGGACATGCCACTTAGCGGGCGATCAGTGGAGATAATTTCTATTGCAGGGGCTCTCCGTATAGAAGGAATATGGCATATATTGATAGCAGGTTTGATTATGAGTTATCTAGGTTTGAGGAAGGGTTGACCGGGTTTTGTGACCTGCCTGTGAAATTTCACAGCCAGGTCACAAAACCCGATCAACCCTGACTCAAACCTCGATAACGATTTTGTCACCAAATAATAGATTCTTCCTAATATCACTCGTATATTCTGGAATTGAAAAACAAACATCATTGGAAGAAAGCTGAAAAAGCCCACAGTCGAGATAAAAGCGCGACAAACCTTCGTTTTGTTGACATTTTTGCGATCGGTAGCAGATGAATTTCCATAGCCTCGTTTTGATCGATAGTCTAGAGCGACAGGTTACAAACTATTTCAAACCAGTGTGTGAATTATTTCAAACCCGTTTGTCGTGATATGGCTATTTCAAGCCGTGTAATCGACCAATGAGCGTATAATTTGATACGGGCTTCGGTGACAATTGTTAATAAATATCAACATTGTCTTAAATAATAATGAATATCAGACGACAAGGCTCTTGTGAAAGAAGAAGGGTAACTACTAACCTATCAGCATAGGTATCAGAACCGAAATTCAGTATTCAGCCGTCGTCAGTAAAGGGATTGCCTCGTCAATAAAGGGATTGCCGCGTCAATAAAGGGATTGCCTCGTCAATAAAGGGATTTTCTCATAATAGAGGGATTGCCGCGTCAATAAAGGGATTGCCTCGTCAATAAAGGGATTGTCTCGTCAATAAAGGGATTGCCGCGTCAATACATGAGTAGTGTGACTAACGTCAGGTGTGGAAGACGGGCGTAATGTTAAAGGTCACCTAGATGACTTGGGGGTATTCAGTATTCAACCGTCGTCAGTAAAGGGATTGCCTCGTCAATAAAGGGATTGCCGTGTCAATAAAGGGATTGCCTCGTCAATAAAGGGATTTTCTCGTCAATAAAGGGACTGCCTCGTCAAAAAAGGGATTGCCGCGTCAATAAAGGGATGGCCTCGTCAATAAAGGGATTTTCTCGTCAATAAAGGGATTGCCTCGTCAATAAAGGGACTGCCTCGTCAATAAAGGGATTGCCGCGTCAATACATGAGTAGTGTGACTAACGTCAGGTGTGGAAGACGAGCTTAATGTTATAGATCACCTAAGTAGCTCAAATTTTCATCAAAATTAGGTCAGCTCAGAACTTAGGCCAATGCCCACGTAATTGAGACGGGTACCTTCACCTACGCAACGATAGTACAAGCTCGTCGATCAGCGTGTTGGAGGAATCCGAAATCAGAGGTCCTGGACTCCGATAAACTGTAATTGCCACAGCAGTCTCTAGTTTCTAGGTACCTGTTCAATAGCGCAATCTCGACCGTCATGCCCACTGTCAGAGACGAAAAGACATCACGGATGACCGTTGCACTGCCACAGCGACCTTCCGGTAAGGCCAAAGGCAAAGCTAAAGAAAAGCCCAACAGCGGAGGTCGCAACGGACAGTTTTCCTGTCAGGACTCGAGCGTCTTCTCCATCCAGGACACCCAGGCAAATTTTCGTCCTTACGGGAGAGGTCATTTTCGGGGACAGCGCGGCAACAAATTCTCAGACAGAGGCAGGGGCAAGCCCGTCCGCCGAAATTGATGGTCTTCAGCCTCGCCTTCATACTATAAACAATTCATTCATCCTTTCTGAATTTTAAGTCTTCACTCATCCGGTTGAAGGCGGACGTCTGCAGATTTTCTGCAGGAACTGGGAGATAATTGCAGAAAATTGAGTCACCAGGTCACTCAGAGAAGGAGTCTTCTTCGCTTTCTTCGAGTATCCCAGGCTCATCACCAGACCTAAGCCATTACGCCTCCCAGTTCCTCCGAAACATGTGCGGAAGTTATTAGAATTCTTAAAAGCTTTAGTTGAAAAGGGCGCCGTTCACGATTTGCCTGTAGAAGAAGAAAGTGCGGGGTTTAAATTTACAGTCCCGTCATCCTCGTTCCAAAGAAGGGAACAGACCAACTCAGCATGATCATCGTCGCTCATCGATACTAGCGCCACATCCACGGTTCACAATGACATCAGTTCCATCAATGCGGCCCCTTCTACAACCGGGAGACTGGATAGCCTCCATCGATCTGTAGGGCGCCTATCTTCATGTTTCCATACATCAGCATCATCGACGTTATATGCGCTTCATTATCGTCGGGGGAGAGTTCGAGTGGCTGGTGCTACCGTTCAGCGTCTTGATCGCTCCCTGGTGCTTCACCCGCATCACATGACCAGTCATGGCGTTCTTTCATCTAAGCACAACCAACCCACAGCGAGAAATGTCCCCACGTGTTGTTGTTCATTTCTCTCTCGAAACTTACGTCGAAACCGTATGGCTCCTCCCTACGCAACTTAGTTCGAATCATTTTTGGATAAATACAAAGCAAATTTCAAACATAGATAATTATTCATCACATTTCGCAATGGTTATAGGTCGGTCACATATTTCGCTACAGCTATGCAGTTCTAATAAATTTTGGTTATTTTGAACATCTCAGTTTCCCGTACTAGGTCATATAACACGGTGAGGTGGTTGCGTAAGAAGATAATATCAAGTTATGCCATCTCGTACGTTGCGTTGATTGGTCAAAGATGAGATAACGAGTTATTTTCGTGTCAGACGGTCACCGAACGGCCTTGAGATAGAAAGTAGATCAGATCCAGTTAGAGAATCGGTTTTGGGACGGTTTTTAATCAAATTGGCCAGCCCCTGGCATTTCGATAAGCATAAGTAGACATACCATGCCGGAGACGGAAGGACAACGCGATGGCACATGATTATCTGGCGAGAAGTAAACAGAAGATTGGTCGGTACAATACTTCACCTTTCACCGTTTTACATGTACTTGTAATTCCTGAGCTCCATAATCCTCTCCAAATCACACGAGAATTACCAGGATACCAGGAAATATCATATTTTAAAAATCAGGACAATGGCGTGCTCCGCACAATAAATATGACAATGTTTGTATTTATTATCAAATCAAGCCTGCTATCAATCTTAATTTTCTCATCCATCTTCCCCACTCGCTGTGGCCTTACCACAAACACGTCTTGTGCCGCATGGGGAAAAGAGGACGGACATGCCACTTAGCGGGCGATCAGTGGAGATAATTTCTATTGCAGGGGCTCTCCGTATAGAAGGAATATGGCATATATTGATAGCAGGTTTGATTATGAGTTATCTAGGTTTGAGGAAGGGTTGACCGGGTTTTGTGACCTGCCTGTGAAATTTCACAGCCAGGTCACAAAACCCGATCAACCCTGACTCAAACCTCGATAACGATTTTGTCACCAAATAATAGATTCTTCCTAATATCACTCGTATATTCTGGAATTGAAAAACAAACATCATTGGAAGAAAGCTGAAAAAGCCCACAGTCGAGATAAAAGCGCGACAAACCTTCGTTTTGTTGACATTTTTGCGATCGGTAGCAGATGAATTTCCATAGCCTCGTTTTGATCGATAGTCTAGAGCGACAGGTTACAAACTATTTCAAACCAGTGTGTGAATTATTTCAAACCCGTTTGTCGTGATATGGCTATTTCAAGCCGTGTAATCGACCAATGAGCGTATAATTTGATACGGGCTTCGGTGACAATTGTTAATAAATATCAACATTGTCTTAAATAATAATGAATATCAGACGACAAGGCTCTTGTGAAAGAAGAAGGGTAACTACTAACCTATCAGCATAGGTATCAGAACCGAAATTCAGTATTCAGCCGTCGTCAGTAAAGGGATTGCCTCGTCAATAAAGGGATTGCCGCGTCAATAAAGGGATTGCCTCGTCAATAAAGGGATTTTCTCATCAATAGAGGGATTGCCGCGTCAATAAAGGGATTGCCTCGTCAATAAAGGGATTGTCTCGTCAATAAAGGGATTGCCGCGTCAATACATGAGTAGTGTGACTAACGTCAGGTGTGGAAGACGGGCGTAATGTTAAAGGTCACCTAGATGACTTGGGGGTATTCAGTATTCAACCGTCGTCAGTAAAGGGATTGCCTCGTCAATAAAGGGATTGCCGTGTCAATAAAGGGATTGCCTCGTCAATAAAGGGATTTTCTCGTCAATAAAGGGACTGCCTCGTCAAAAAAGGGATTGCCGCGTCAATAAAGGGATGGCCTCGTCAATAAAGGGATTTTCTCGTCAATAAAGGGATTGCCTCGTCAATAAAGGGACTGCCTCGTCAATAAAGGGATTGCCGCGTCAATACATGAGTAGTGTGACTAACGTCAGGTGTGGAAGACGAGCTTAATGTTATAGATCACCTAAGTAGCTCAAATTTTCATCAAAATTAGGTCAGCTCAGAACTTGCTGGTAACAGTCCCCTAATGCATGTTCATGCCAAAAATCAAGGTTCTAATGTCAACGGTTCTCTTTATTTTGCCGACGAAAGGATTCCGATGGGCTGACTCACGCATTACCGGACAATTTGCAAATGAGAACTACTTTGTAGGAAAAAGGATTGCCTAATCAATAATCGAAAGATCTTTTACGTTCGACAGTTATGATTGGATGGAATCGGCTACTACAAAGAAAAACTAGTATGCCAACCACTTCTGGCCACTGGGACCGTGCACTTTATATGGTCGCATTTGGCTACTTGTTGACATTATACAAAACTAGAAATGCAGGCTGCCATTCTTACTAAATGTCGAACCATTGTTATGATCCATACACGAATAACCATTCAGAGATGTCCCTAATGGCAGGCTCCATAATATCACATCAGGTTTTTATCTCCATTTAGAGAAGATGACAAGTTTTAAAACATCGGACATGAGGGCTCCACAATGAATGGTTCACACATGTCTAGGGACTTGTGGTACTCAACTAATTTCTAACATTACATCTAACGTAATGGCTAAAAAAATGCCAATTCATTTGGCGAACCACTTAATGTATATGCTAACGAGATTCGATGCGAGAATTTCACATCTGTGTGTATACTGATGGTGAGCATTCGCTGAGGACATTGTAGGTGGAGGACGAACGTCAGATTACAAGGGCGGAACTTCATCCTGTTATTGTTAGACAGACAATGGTTTATCAATAACTCAATCTTTTCACGATATCTGTGTAAGGCCCAGGTAGGTACATTTACTATAATTCGCACTCTATCACATATAGTTAGGTATCCCGTGCAGCGAAGCCGCTTTTTCCTCTCCCGACGCCAATGGCTGTCTTGTTTATTTGTTTATTTAACATCAATCTCTACAGATCCAAGGGATCCATTTACAGAGACGATAACAAACTATGTACATATAACAATGAATAAGAGAAAAATATAATATTTAGTATATAAGTATAACGGATGATAAGTTAAAATCACTATATTTAACATACAATTATAGAGAGTATATAAATTAGGCACTAAGTATAATATTCTACATAACTCAATCTTTCGAATAACTCTCGAATACATTTGTTGATCAACGTTAAATAATTCCTTGACAATAAAATCAGAACGACTCAACCAGGTTACAGACAAATCCATTTTTACGTCCGAAGTGCACGTTTCCGTGAATCTATCACAATAGGGATATTATCTGAAGTCTTCAAAGAGAATAGATGTGAACGGATTCTGTAGTTGGAATGCGTTTTCCCGCATTTCAAGTCAATTAAATCTCAACGAAGGAACGCTGTGAGACTGATTTCGTGAAATCGGAGTAATTTTACCTATGACGATGATTGTGCATATTGACATTCTACTGTAATGATGTAAAGTCTGGTGACACCCCAATAATATTAGATTTTTTTTAGAATTGTCCTAGGAAACTAATGAGGCATTTTGAAGGAAGTGATATTTCAACTTTTTAATAAATATGTGCTTTTCAAGGATCTATGTAGAACCAGTTGGGATATGCGATCAGTTATAATAAGGAGGGGGGAGGTAGTGACGTTGCCGGGATGACTGGCTGTTTATTAGTCTGTCCCTGCTGGTAAGAAGTGCAAAATATAGAGTCCTCAAATCTTCCTGCGCCTCCCGACAATTTGGGTATATTTTTTATTACCAGGGTAATTTTCACAGAGCTGTTCATGAATACAATATTGGTACCATTCTGGGATTGCCGTAAGGTGTTTTTGTCATGGGATGTCGTAAATCCCTGGCTATGAAAACCCTTTTTCATTGAACTTGGTATACTAAGACAGAAACTGCAGAATTTTATTCACAGAAACTTGGGACTTTCACGTCATACATCCCCCCACCAGACCCTCTCTGTAAAAAGTCTATATAACCTGTGTCATCGAATTGGTCCATTCATATCAGTGAGGGTCAGTTGAACTTGGATTTCACCGACTATGGAAATTGTCAGTGTTCAACACTGCTCTGAACATGTCCAGACCATCTTGCACTTAGATACATGTAGTCAATTCTGTGAAATTGTGTTCTTTAAATGAATGAGTGCTCATTCACCCCCATGGCTCATTCACCCCCATGGGTTAGTTTATAGGTATAGGGAGATCGCGTGACCTTTCTATATTACTCATCGCGCATGCGCAGTCGACCCATTCTACTGTAGGGTGCAAACCTGGCCCATGGAATCTCAGGTAGCGAAAACCCCAGGTCTCTCGCCCCACCCTATCCCGCGCCACACCTATAGGGATAGGGAGATCGCATGCCCTTTCTATACTACTACTCATCGCGCATGCGCTGTCGACCCATTATACTGTAGGGTGCAAGCCTGGCCCATGGAATCTCAGGTAGCGAAAACCTCAGGTCTCTCGCTCCACCCTATCCCGCGCCACAGCTATGCGACCCGCTGTACAGTGAGTAAAGCGGAGGAGTAGGAGGAGTCGGACACGCCACGGATTATACTAGGGAGATTTAGATCTTCGACTGATATTAGCAACTGATCTACACAATGTTCTTGTCATTCTCCCACTGTCAGAATTTGTGACTTCCTAAACTGCCAGTGTACCGACAGTAGGAGGTATACAATTTGATACCGTGAGAATGTACCAAGCATGCCTGGTCGGAAGTGTATAGGTACTAAACTCCAGCCTCCAGGGAGAATTATACATGTGCCCATAAAAAGACTATACTTTCATACTGCTCTGTCAGATTAAACTTGTTTCTTAAAAAAATATTTCACGAGTGCTTTCCATGTTTGCTATCTATGTATTCTAATATCTTGACGCAAGATGCCGCATCCACATATAGCCACGACATTTGATCTTTGTATCAGACAATTTGAAAAGATTTAACAGATTCGTTCCATGAACGAATTTGGTATGTGGATATCTTGCTACATTGTATTGTTCGAGGTGGGGGCCAATGAAAACTTTGTTTTCAGACAATAGAATCAAATTTACAGGTGTGTGGATATCATATGCTACAGAATTTCACTTGGGATCACATTCGTCCATAGGCGGCGCCACTTGGAGCCAACTTGAAATTTCATTTTTGGACAAAAAATATTAGAACAAATTTATGGATTCTTACCAAATTTGAAATATATACATCTTGTCACAAAATTTTGTGTTACGACCACATACAAAACTGAGTGATGCCACCTGGGGGCCAACTTGAAATTTTGTTTCCGGACAATCAAATTAGAACGACGTAGCTGGTTCTTTCCAAATTTGGTATGTGGATGTTTTGCCACAGCAGGGACATTCTCTATCGCTGGCCACATTATCTTACTTGAGATCGCATTCCATCCACAAACGCACACAGGGGAAGTCACCTGGAGGCCAACTTGAAAGTTCGTTTCCGTCCATTGGCATTAGAATGACATTACAGATTCTTTCCATATCTAGTATGTGGTTACCTTGCCTAAGAATGTCGCTTGTGTTTGTGTATGGATTACATCTATCAAAAGGTGGAGCCACCAGGAGGCCAACTTGAAAGTTCGTTTCGACAAATAGATTTAGAACAAAGTAATGGTACTATGAATCTGCACAGGTCTATATTTTGTTTCTTCTCACTCAAGACGACCACAATTACGTTATAATTTACTACTATTTCGCTCTCATATTTTCCAGAATTTGGATTTGAACTATCAACAATTTGGGTTTGTATTCATATCAAGCTATTCATCCAAATAGACGTAATACAAGAAGATTACTCCGGTTCTATAATTATGTCAGGATGACTGCCTTCGCGGATGAGTTCAATCAGACTGTGAACCTATCTTACAACGATTCCTCCATCAACTCCTCCTCCTCCTCAGCGTCCCAGGATGCATCACAAGAGGCACATTACTTCCAGTTAATATTCTTGGGAATTATTCTGCCGATCATCGTCTGTTTCGGTTTGGTAGGGGATACCCTAACGATGTTTGCATTGTTCCGCCGCGAAATGCGGTCGACGACCGTTTTGTACCTTCGTGCCTTGGTTTTGGCTGATTCCATCTTTTTACTGTTAGCTCTAGCAGTACTGATTCCAGTCAGTATTTCTCAAATCTGGCCCGACAAGACCTACTATAAAGATGTAATGTATCTTTTCACGCTTATCTCCGACAACTATGCAATAATGGCCGTGCGGATCTGCAATGTGTGGGTTACTGTATTTGTGACCGTTGAACGATACATTATTATTTGCCATCCGTTTGATTGCCCGCGGATAACCACCACCAGAAACACTCTTATTGTCATCTTAACTGTATCGGTCATCTCCACAGCTTTGAATATACCGCGACTTCTGTTAGTAGTATCGCGAGAGTGCGGATGGGAAACCGATTGTTACGAGCTTTATTTTTCCACAGGGGACATTTATTATAGAGACGTCTATGACAAATGGATGTGCACCCTTTTCTTGGTTATTATCCCACTGGCAGTCTTATTTCTGCTAAACATACGTATCATTTTCGAACTGGTGTGCATGGCAAAACGCCGCAGAGCTACTGTTATGGTGACTGATAAAGGCCATAACGAGGCAAATATGAGCCTCGTTCTGGTGTCAATCGTCGCAGTATTCATCATTTGCCAGACCCCCTGGGCCGTGCTGCAAGTTTCTATCGACATATCCCTCCATGTGTCCATGAAGTTCGTGGTTTTGAGCCTTACAATGCTTATTCTAAACTCGTCAGTGAATTTCCTAATATATGTATTGATTGGTCGACAATTTCGAAAAGTATTTCTCAAAAGTATTTGTTGCCGGTGTGTCATGGCTGAAACTATAGCAAGAGTGAACAATGTGTGAATCATTCACCGGAGTAGGAAAAGAGAAGGAATGGTGACCATGGCGGAACTATTCTGATGGCACTCGCGGTGTGTGTCCGTGACTGAGCCAGGTCATGAAAGTTGACATTTGGCTACCCCTCTGTGAGGTAGTGTCCACTATAGATTATTGAAATGGTACGTTAGTCTAGGTTATTGATGATATGTTGAGAATACTGTCCTTTGGCGAAGCTGTTGTTCTCTGCACTGTGAGCTAGCTTACAGAAAGGGGTATGGGGATAGGTATTATAAGTAGGGTAGGGTAATACTCCGTACACATTGGTAGAGGGGACAGCCAGAGGATAGACTAAAACTTCGAGCTAAATAATTCCCCAATTCCACAGCAGACAGAGAGTTTAATACGTTGTGATCGTATGGATGTGACCAATAGAATTTACCAACTGGGAATGTCTGTATCCAAAAGAGCCGTTCATGGAAAATGCGTGCCATTGAAGACCTTCATCTCCAACCAGACTTGGAGGATTAAAGAACTTTTTTGCGCGTGCATGGACATCTATCCCGTAGCTCACAATTTCTTGGTTTGTTGAGACAGTGTAACTTTCAGTAAACCAGTGTCGTCCCAGAGGGATTATCTCCATGTTTCGCTCCGAAAAGTATGATTTGTCCAAATCCTGGAATAAGAATTTTCTTGCGGGCTGTAACAAACTCTAACAAGTTCTTCTTTAATTAGACCAATAATATCAGTTAGTTGGAACGGCAGTTACAGCAAAACTTTCTGGAAATAATGGAAAATTCTTCAAATTCAAAATTTGATGATTGCTCATGTTTAGAACAGCTTTGATTTGTATTCACTTTCATATACATGCCATGTCTAGTTCTTATGGGGATGCCTAGTTCAACATTTTGCCAACAAAAACTATATTTTGAAGTTGTCCGTGGACGTCATTTATGGTCAAATCAAAGTGTTGAGCTGTTCGAATGCTCTTCGGTGCTTTACATTTTTAATTTATAGCTGATCGGAAATTGTACTGCCTAGGTTAATTAGGTTACCCGATTACATCTTTTCATTACCACATATGTAATATACACTATCTTGAAATAAAGCATATGACGCAATTGAGAAACGGACAGAAAATGACTACTCCATCAGTGTCACCTTATATGAAGGACATTCTTGGTATCTAGTGCGCTTCCCAATTTAACACCTGGTGTCGGAAAGGTAATTTCATAATGCAGGTTGGTTCAAATTTTACAATTGCACAATTCAATATTCCATACTTTAGCCGATGAATTGTATTACCCCTGAGCAATAACTGACCTGGATTTTGTTTAGGGTAATGCAGGTTGAAAGGGATCACACACCTTAAACACGCGAGACTATGTTATGGAACGTTCCATCATAACCCTCATTGCCACAATCATTGTCCTGATCTAATTGAAACCCATCATTCAGTCACTACAGGCCAAAGTGTTGTCATCCATAGGCAGACTAATGAGGTTCGGGGATTAAAACTCACGAGGTTTGTACAATCTAGGTAAACCAAGATGGTAAATCAGGGGAATACCATCTAGACGTAACGCTATGAAAACGTCGTGCGAAATGTTCGCCGATATTTCATGAGATCTCATAATAAGCCAATCACGACAATTTCGAACTTTTCTCTCTGACAATGATCGACGCTTTGTTCACAGCGATAAACTTCTTCGCACGGCACAATGTTTTGATATTTTCAATCCCCTGACAACGTCAGACTTTTCGGCGGGTGTAAACTCTTTGATCTTCCACACCCGCTGTCTGGAAATGATGCCATATTTGGATACTGTTTCAGGGTAATCCTAATTACTGTGGGTGTGATTTTGAAAGCTAGCCACCTGATTGGCTAACGAATATAGTTTCAAATTCGCATGGAATTTATATAGGGCTGAATTCAGATATAATGTTCCGTGATATTATATCTGAGTTTACTGAGACTGAAGGTTTGTAATATCACTAAAGTAAACAAGTGTAGCTTATTAACTTTGGCGAAGATGCTTTGGAAGAATTTTACGAAATAAGCATTCCACAAGAATATACCATTATCCACAATCATGGAGCTTGATTGAGCGGATTCCAGTATGAAACACGAAAAACATATTCCCCTTTGGGCTGTTTTGCCTAGCCTGTTGTGATAATTGGATTGGTATTGTGTTACATGAGATACTTAGATTTCGAAGTAACATAAATTCAATTAACATAATTTAACATAAAAACAACATCGTAAGGAGGACATGCTTCAGGCCTGGCTTCGTTCAGTCTGTGGAGTAAATAAAGATAGGGCGACAGCAAAAATCCTCACAGCCGGAGAAAAGCGCTACTCTTCATCGGCAAGCTATATTTGTCGAGTTTTGACGAAGTGGTCCGGCAGGCGACATCGTCCGAATGTTGGGACGGGGGACCTCATCATTGTCCCACAATTCACCCTCGAAGCCGGCCACTGGTGCCATAGTAACTCAGTGGTCCTCTCTCATTCTGTCTTAGCGTTTCTTTGATAGGAATTTATATGGCTGAAGTGGGCGTATATAAGACAAGGCTATTCTATGTATAACAACCTCTTTATTGCTGGAGAGCTGACGAGATACTTCCAACATCTCGAACGAACTGTCTGCTCCACAGCAATAATGAAGTTGTTTTAACCTTCATAGAACAGCCTTGTGTTTGTCTGAAAGTGGTGATAACGGTTATTAGAAATAGCATAAGAAAACTAGATACAGTCAATCGAATACGATCGAGGACACATCTCTTTTGCATCTTTAGTAAAGAAAACATTCATTATTTGTGAAGAGAGTAAAAACGTAAAACTTAGGAAAAACAACACTAACATGGCCCCAAAAGATACCTTGAGGGAAAGTACCCACATATCAAATTTGAAAGAATCCGTTCAGGTCCAACAGTTACTGTCCGGAAATGCAATTTTACCTCGGCCCACAGGTGGCGCCACGTATAGGCAGACAGGCATAACAAATAATCCCAACCGAGATCTTCAGGCAAGATCCCTTAACATTGGAAATAGAAAATGTTAACTTGACCTACAGGTGGCGCCACCTATGAGCAGATCGACAAGAGAAACAATCCCAAGCGAAACCTTCAGGTAAGGTACCCATATACCAAACTTGGAAAGAATCCATTCAAGTTTTAAACAGTTATTGTCCGGAAACATAATTTTAAATTTGCCCCCAGGTGGCGCCACCTCTATGTGGATTGGCATGAAAAACAATGTCAAGCGAGATATTGAGGCGAGGTACCTACACACCAAATTTGGAGTGAATCGGTCAAGGTTTTCAAAAGTTATTGTCTGGAAACACTTTTAGCTTGGCTTTCAGGTGGCGTAATCTAAACACGAATCAGCACGAAAAACAATCTCAAGCCAGATTTTGAGGCAACGTACCCACACACCAACTTTGGAAAGAATCCTTACGGTTTTCAAAAGTTATTGCCTGGAAATGCACATTAACTTGGCCCCCAGGTGGCGCCACCTAGAGGCGGATTGGCACGAAAAACAATTCCAAGCCAGATGTATAGGCAAGAGACCCACTTAACGAATACAAAAACATGGGTCTGTGCTTGATAAATCGAGAACTTTTTGGGTTGCAATTCATTGAGGGGTGGCAGAATTATACCAATATTGCAGACTACACACAAATTTCAACTTTCTGCCAAGCTATATTGAATATTTTTGCTCAAACACAATATATGAGGGTCGAGCGAGAGCTAGTTTGGGAGATGGAGGGTGGGACTCGGCGCCCTGGGGGGTAGAAACATGCTCTCCTCGAGGGTAGTGGTAGGTGTGCTGACATGAAGGCCATAGAAAATTCCCTGTACATGAAACAACCACAATGACAACTGCATACCATCATCTGTAAGTCTGAAGAACCACAAGGTTGAATTCAATTCAATTCAGGAAATTGATCATATGCACAGTGTGCACCCAAACTTTAGGAACTCAGTTGTAATTAACCCTACTTGGCCTGGGGGAGCCCTACCAAACTTTCTGTGCTATCTCCAGAACGACAAAAAATGGTGAGCTGAAACTCCGTGACTTTATATTTTATCATATTGGGGGTCATTTTGAGCCTATTTGCATAACCCCCGAGCAGAGGATCATGGGAGAATTCAAGATGGCGGCTACGTGGGGTCCCAGAAAAGTGATGTTTTTGTCATTTCTGCTTTTCCGCGATGAAAAGTGGGCAAAAACTATTTTATTTCACATCACATTAATATTTACTAATTTATCATGCAGTTTTTGCGGAGAACTTCCATAAATAAAAAATTCGGAAAATGTAACTGAAAAATCGACCAAAAAATGTCGTTTTTGAAAATGACGTCACTGTGACGTCATCAAAGCGGCCATCTTGGATTTTTTTACACCTACTTCCGACAGGTGGCGCCAAAAGATTGTGAAGTCTCTTCCGGTTCCGATCATGGGACATAAAGTGACCTTTAGTCGTGCGCATGATGTCCGCTATTGTGCGCATGGTCACTTCCGGGCACGTGACCGGAACCGGGTGCGACCTCACAAAGGTCAGCCGAAAGTGACCTGTTGACATCATTGGTTGTAAATACCTCAATAACTCCCTAAGTCCCAATGAAAAAAGGAGATAATTTTAACAGAAAATCCTGAAATTTATGCTAAGAAATAGCCAGGCAAGACTGCATCACACCTAAGGGCTTTTCCTCGTGCTTTTGCGCCTCTTTGCGTGTTCGGTAGGAGCTTGTTCACTACAATGAAGAATACAACATATTTGCGAGCATACGTTACAACAAGTCAACACGAAAAATAACACGTTCTTCTGTTTCCACGAATGCAAGTCGCGATATGTAATTGTTTTATAAAGGTGTGGAAGCTGTCAGTCAATGGGGGTAACTAGGCCACTACTTGTATTCTTTTAACGACATATTCCGTGGGTCTTCCAAATATATTGTACAGACAGAATTTGTATCCGCTATTTTAACCCTTTCTATCCCAAGTAACGAAATACCTGCTTAAAAACTTTAAGTCCTGTAAAATAAAGAGAAAACATCAGAATAAATATGATTTTTTTTTCGGCCTGCTATGTTACAGTCCTTATTATGTAGCCAAATGGCAACATTGGGATGATGTGAATGTAGCTACATCAATTCAAAATTAACATTTTTTGAACGAAACCGAATGTAAATCGTTGTTACCATAGCTGTAAAATATAACTAGAGCCTATAGGCTTTGGGATGTAATCTACTACTGGATCTGCTCATCGTTCATAATAAAAGATTGTTTATATTAGTGGATCATTCTGTTCCTTGATATTTACGAAATTCAGGGAGTATCGCAAATATGGAGATGAGAAGCTTTAGAAAGATAGAATCATCACAAGGGACCAAACTAGAATGTCTACAAAAGATAGACCGAAGTGTCGGGTAATGAGCCTAAGCCCCTACCTACACTGAATATGGTTCTCGAACTTGATCTCCATCCTGTCATATTGGCCCAATATAATTCTATCGGGTTATGTAACTTTGTTGCCAACGCAACTACGCGCGCATACAATGCCATGTCCGTTTACAACACGTGCTGGAAAATAATTATATTTTGTCAGCGATCGTTTATAAATTTCGGCCAACCACTTGTCGAGACCTATAGTAACGGCGAAATCTCCATTAGGACGATGCTGTATTAGCATAGGAATAAAAGACAGCCTGTATAGCATCTGAACATAGTCCAGTGGATTATGAATACTGGATAGATTAATAATTTTGCTTTGAAGTTTTTTGATCATCATGACGGAGGTCATTAGCAGACGAAGAGAGTTATTCGGTGCGAAGGTGGTTGCTGTGTCGTATAAAAAGTGGCATGACTTGATCTCATATGTCGAAATTGTCAGGTTTCGATCGGGTTCCAGATGAAATATACAACTTTTGGCTTAAAAAAAAGGAGGAGTGGATTTACCATAGCGAATTTGGGGTGTATGAATACGGATGGATTTCGGTTTACCAATTCAGGACAACAGGTTTCACCTCCCATCCAGTGTAATAATGCAGCGAGATCATGTGTCTCAGTTTATACATTCATGCATGTGCAGATATCCAGTGAGAGTAATTGAGTCAAGGCCTCGTTTGAGAGAAATAAAGTATAAGTAGATCTGTTGCGACATCTGCAGAAACGAGACAACACAGCTGTATTTTAATGAAGATCCATCAATATAAAAATAAATAAAAATACTTTTCGGACGGGAACGACACTGGTACATAAATTGAATGAGCATCAATGCTGTTAATAATACTTGGCAGTGTTATCTACAGGTGTTTGTCAGCTGAACTATCTGGGGGTTATGGTCAACGATAAACAACACAAGGTGAATCACTCCCCCTCGACCTCCTACATAATCTGTGTACATTTTTACAGAAATCTGTTTACCTCTATATTTTGCATCCTAATTCATTCCATAATAGAGGCTTGTTGTGCATGCTGTCACTCAAAGATTCTTGTAATTCGTCAAATATGGGCCGTAAATCATCCAAAGACGCTGAATTTTAGTAACCTTAAAAATACTCTTACATCTTCAGCAGAACTTGACAATCTCTGTTTTATTGCAGTTCAGTGCTCAAGGCGAGACTTGATGCTGATTGGTCAATAAGTCGAACAACAACAACATGTGCCTTTTTGCTATGGCGGAATTAAAACACACGGCGCTTTTGTTGCTCTGACAGTCGTGTGACTGTGTTTGATAAAAAGAGAATTTCCCTTAAAATATAGGTTTTCGAGTTGTTTTATTGACCAATCAGCGTCAAGCGTGGCCTAATCTTCGGCTGTTGATTCCGTGACCACATGGAAATGCAGGGGCAAAGTTTCGTGAAATCAGGGTCAATGACTAATAAATGCCAAGTGTTACATCCAGGGCTTCAAAAATAAAAAAATAAAAAATCAGTAAAAAATCCTGTCAAATGTTGACCTGCCTAACATTTTCGAATTTCATTCCAGTTTTCCATGACCTGCGACAAAATTCAACCAGACACGAAATTCCATTACTTTCAAGACTTTTCTCTGGAAAATGTGACTTTCACGATCCGCCATTTTCCTGTGTGGTTCTACACAAGTGGGGCTTTACGACAGTTGCAGTAAAAAGCAAGCAGACAAACGAGGGCTGACCTAATATCAGACATGACCATAATAACATTGCATTACAGACAACTCAAAGGTTGGTAATTCTCATGTCAGTCAAGGGAGATAATACAGCAGAAAAAAAGTGTGAGCTAATCAGAAACAAAAGTTTTTTTTTGCCTAATTACAGAATTCAACTGACCATACATTATGTATCTTGACTAACAAGACAGAAAGGTCAGATCAGATACCATACCAGTACATGTATAATTAGCAAAGCAATGTACCATACATATGCTAATTAATGTAACAAGTAAGAGACAGTCTTTTGTATTAACCATTAGATTACCCTGATAACCGTAAAACTTTTTCTAAACATTTTTACACCCTGGAAACTCACAGATTCTTATTAGACCTGCTCTCCTGATGCCGAGGTTGATATCATGTAGGGTATATTCAAAGGCGGTGACTTTGAGGGAAGATGAGTATTAGTGTCATTTAAAAGTTCATAAAGGATAGACCCACCGGGTATGTCTATAATAATTTCTTTATTTCCTTTATTTCAATGAAATATTGTCATGGTTTCCTGGTAATAAAATATGATTGAACCATCTCAGAGCAGGGGCGTCGGAAGCAAATTGGAAGTGGTACGGCCTTATGAGGCAGGGGGGGGGGGGGGGGGCTACTATAATAGCACTTCAGGCGAGTGTCGAGAGACAGCCTGGGTCCCAGAAGCTCCTGGGGTCTAGATCCCGGAGACGCGTTCAGAGCGATTTCTGGTGAATAAAATCACTCTACAATGAAGTGTATTTTTAGTTCTTTCGTAATCCTTTTATCATGAAAACGCAATCGATGGTGGTTTTCTGCGATGCTGAATTAGAAAAATATATATATAGTAAAGTAAGCTAGACATATTTGTAGCCGATATAATTATTATAGGCAGTGGGGTGTTAATTCATTGCTAAGTTTGTTTTTTTTTAGCGCAAAAGTGATACGGTACCTGCCGACGCCCTTGCAGAGGAGTTAAGTGCCACATATTACTTCTTTTGCTCCTGGAGATAGACCTGTCCAGTCACCACTTCGAAAATTTGAGATCAATGATGACGGCATATTTGTCAAATTTCACTGGTCAATGAAAATGCACACAACTAAAGAAGAGATGGAACTGTTAAACAGGCTAACATTATATCTGTTCTGTTACAAGTAGTTTTCCCTGCTCCTCACCCTCTCTTTTGCCACCGTGATATGGCTGAACATTTTTTGAAAATGAAGTTAAACCCTATTCACTCACTCACTCTTTTTTCAGCAACTTCAAAATACATCAATAATTCAATCACAGAAAGTGAACTTTTCCACCAATAAATCAAGGGGTGATCAAATTTATTGGAACCGGAAGTTGACAAAATGGTCCAAAATCATGCAAATAATTCTTTGCTTGGAGGGGAATCAAAGTTATTAGAACAACTGATTCAATTTTGTCTTCAAAAATGGGGGTGATTGAATTCTAATACTGGATGAATTATTAGAGGAATTACCGTACTGGTCATGGGTTAAAACCCCTGCATGAACAGCCCTCACAATTAACCGCGGCAAACGGCATTTTCCGTGGTAAATGCTGGAGTAAAATCACTTAGCGACGGCACTTTTTCTGCCGTTGGTCGCAACGTGACGTTGTTGTTGTTGCCAATAAAAAAACTTGGGTCGATGGTAAAATACGTCTCCTTGAACTGCCTATTCTTGCAATTCTTGCGAATATATTTGGTTTTAATAAGCGAAACAGCTTCTGATGTTGTGGTTGTCTGATTGCATTATTTGGAGACAACGGTCGGCACAAATGCACTTTTCCAAGAACCGAAAGCCAATCTGCAGGATGTCTGTCGCTCTCCAGGTTATTCATCGGCTGGCGTTTGCTTATCGTCGCAATAATATAACACAGGCGATCGCATATGCGGAGAGTGCTCTGGGGAATGGTGAGGGTTACGATGAAGGGGAATTCACATAAAGGTAGCATTATGTATTATTGTATTATGAATAGCATGGTAACCTGAAATAGTGAACTGAGTAGTAATTTTGAATCAATTAATTACCACTAAATATCTTATATACTCCATGTTTTCATACATTACACAGAAGATAATGTGCCAGATATTTATAGTATCGTACTCCACGTGACCCCTTTGCAAGTGCCATTCTCCTGCGCAGTGGTATTTCTGAAAGTCTGCATCAAACGTTAAAAGGATAGCACGTGGACAACTAGTCAGCTGATCAGTAGAGCCTACTAATATGCTATGACCCAAATACTTGGAGGAGGAGGGCAATAAGTTGTGGAAGATGTCTTTCAACAAAAGAGATTGCTTCTCTCGGGATCTTCTGCTCGGATAAACGACACTCTTTATACTTTTTACATTAATGAAACATTATTACGCTTTCAGGGCAATGCATATCTATTGAATTGAAGAATCAGACACCAGTTTTGGAAAAAAACTTTCGCCACAAACACCCCCGTCTCCCAGCTGATCTCAATATTTTAGACTGACCTGCAGCCTGTCCAGACATAGAACCGTGCCCCTAACCCGTCTATAGAAATCTACAAGTATAGCTTAATTCAGCATTGAGAGGGGAGAGACTATTGTAATCAGCGTACACGACTGAGGGGCTACAAACTAACCTGGCTGTGATCTCGGAGAGCAAAACAAATCAACTGAAAAACGAGGCGCTCGATTTTGGCACCAATGCATAAAATTAACATGTCTAGCAACACGGTTTGCCAAGAATAATTTGATGACAACGTTACAAACAAGAGAGGGAGATTAAGTTGGTCGAGCATCTAGCGAACAACACGCGTGAATTCCATTCAGCGATTGGGCGATCACAACTGCGCACGTGATGAGCATGCAAGCACACACCCGAGATACGAACCCCAAAGTCATCCGTACGACAGGGACCAGCATTCAAGTATCTTTATTATCTGTGATTATGGCAAAGCATTTTCTTGGTGTAGATGACGAAGGACCTACTAATATGATATGATCCAAATAGTGTGCGGGGGGAACAGGTTTAAATGGAAGATGCATCTTTGTTTACAAGACATTGCTTCTCTTTGAGATTTTTGTTGAATAAACAACACTCTTTATTCTTCTTACATTAATGAAACATTATTACGCTTTCAGCGGAATAAACATCTATTTGATTGAACAATGACACACCAGTTTTTGAATTTTTCCACCCCTTACCGACCCCGGTCTTCATGCTGATTTCACCAATTCAGACTGACCCGATTCTTGTCAACCCGACATACTGTACCGTAAATTAATGGGAAATGGTGCACTCGAACTCCGCAAAAAAATAACCTGCCTTGCAACATGGGTTGTCAAGAATATTTTACGGAAACATTACGAACAAGAGAGTGATTAAAAGAATGTATTATAGCGCCTCTATCGAACTAAGACGTATCCTAGAAGAAGAATAGGTTCGCAGCAGTGATCAAGTCAAATCACTCTCGGACAACCCCGTGCATGTTTAGTAAATTTTACCCGCGAACTGATACACTGGGACAAGCAAAACGCTGTAAGACAACACTTTAAGATACAAAAGAGCATTGTAACATATCTATTTTTAAAGTAATAGACTCAAGAAATAAAACAATATCACGATAAACAGAAAATACAAACAATATCAAGGATGAGCTCAAGAACTCTTTCTTTAGGATATGTACGTTGGTCGGACGGCGGAAGGATATCTTTATACTCGAATTCATGCCCCCATAATGTAAATCTATTACCATAGATTACATAAAAAAGTAATAAGTAGATTGTTTAACTATGGTAACAATGTGTTTCACTCAGTTTTATTTAAAAATTGGTAATTTTGAATTGATGTAGCTACATCCACATTACCCCAATGTTGCCATTTGGCTACATAATAAGGACTAACCTAGCAGGCCGAAATAAAAAAAGAAAACATTTTGTTCACATTTATGCTGATGATTTAGCTCGATCTTACAAGACTACGAAATGACAAAAATGTAAAGAAAACATGTAATAAACTAAAATCTGTTAGAAAATAGGTGAAAATCAAGAACATCCGCAAGAAATGCAAAAAAAAATAATAATAAAAAATGTAAAAAAAAATTAAAAAAAATTATAAGAAATGTCGATCTGTCACCTTAATTCTTGAATGTCCATTATGGACCACCCCTATTCAATCCCGGATTGAATAGGCAAATATACCCGTTCATGAATACACCATTAGTTTGCGAGCGCCTTAGGTTGAACTGCCGGTAATGTATACATATTAGCCATATATGAAGTCTACAAAATATATTTATTGCGGGTCACAAGGACTCACTTTTCGCATTTCTATGTAAATGGGTTATACCAAAAAAAAGAATAGTGTCTCGCTCAAACAGTCAAAGATAAAACTCATAATAAATATATTCACTTGCAATGATCAAAACAACGGAATTGTGTAGGCATACTGTTACCCGATAATTCCGACGTATGGAACATTTATCTTGCTGACTTTTCTCGGCTCCGTACTTGTCGATATTGTTGGCCAAATATCGCAGAATATTGGCAGGATCTAAGGATTCCATGGGTCTGATTGTGGACAGGTGTTTGTGGGGGTCAGCTTTTGTACACAACTGGTAAGGTTTCATTTATTTATATTGTAAGTTATGTGACGTGTTCAAGACGTAAACGTGAATATATAATACCTAGGGTTGTGACCGGATACCAGTGTAGATGTCTCTGTGACCTCTACGTATAATAAAAGTAACGATTTTTGGGTCTAAGTTGCCGAATAGTTGTCACGGGTTAACCGAGCATGTAATGTGCAGCTATCGACTTCTTTGATGGTAAGTGGTTAGAGTTTTGCTCGTGCATAACAGCCCGATATCTGAGATGAGGACGATGGATTACCTCCCTTGATGAGGCAATCTTTTGTACACCCACTCTGCACAACATCAACGTTTACACTCCTGATCTCGGAAAGCAAGACCTGTTCGTTGTACTAGATTCCTTAGAGTATCCCATTGGTAGGACCCAATTCCATATATAGGGTACCAGTACCAGGTAAATGATCGGTAGGTATTTCCTGTATTCAGATGCTGATGGACCAGTTACATTCCTTCGGTTGATGGAGTTGTCGTTTATTTGCATACTAATTTGTTGTGACAAGTCACGGGCTGCCCGATGAGGAGGACCAATGAGGAGGACCTATCACTATCAACTTATCACTTTCTCAAGTTCCTTTCCATGATACAGTACGGTTACATGTAACAACTCCCAAGTCATGAATAAAGTGTAACAAAACCAACTGTCTTTATTCTTTCGTTATAACATGCTCTAAATTTCAATGTATCACAGTTATAACCACAGTAATATGGTATGGATATCCTATGCTAGGCAGTGATTCCTTCCATGGTGTGCAGCTTGTTTAATAATACCACATAGCCCTGCATACATGGATGAGAGAGGCAGTATGAGATAACATTGCTTCAGGTTGTAGCCCCATAAGACCCACTATGATTGCCTGTATATATCCCATTCACGATACATACTAGTATATAGGCCACATGTTATTCTTATGGGCTATATATAATTCCATATATCATTTATTGCTGTAATATGGCTCGTAATGGGTAAATTCCAGGGCCCATGTTAAATGGTCCATCCGTACCTGAAGAGAACTGAGAGCAAACTGACTGACACTGCCTCTCTGCACCCGTATTTATAAACAAAAGTCATGTGACATCCGTTATCCAATCAAAAGCGAGAACCTTCGCCTAGGCGAAAACTGAGTGGAACTACTTCAAAGTTTAACATCAATTATATAATTAACCAACAGGTAATGAGAGGAGCTTATAGCAAATATAAGGAGCGTTATTCTCATAGATTTGCCAGATACATTTAATATTTACAAGAAAAGTCACAATTAAAACCGCTCCGACCGTTTTGACATTTAGCAACACGGTAGCTACAGATAGTGGTGAGCCATACTGTTCATGCAAGTTCTTTCACTGTTTACATATAGAAATACGATTTAATTCTGTGGCTCCCATAGTGCACCGAAGAGCGTTTTTACTGTAGAATATCATACCATAAAAATTATACTTACTTCAGTCCATTTAACGAAGTGTTATAACAAAGTTGACAGCAGTCGAAATTTCCGTACAGTTCCCGCTACGCGAGTAGGGAAAAACCACAAAAAATAGTGCATGCATTTTCTGCTGCAAACTTACAATTTCCATGTCATATAATTCCACATTAATTATAAAATACAAGAGAACAAATAGTTACAGTAAAATGTGTCAATAAACACAGAGCTTGATGCTCAAACACAAAAATATAACATTGGGGTCATCATGACCGTAAACTTGTCGAAGGTCTGACAGACCGGCAAAAACAACATGGCCACACGGGCGAGGGGAAGGCGGAATCGAACAGTATATACCACAGCAGTTTGAGAGATCAAATACAGGCACTATATACAAAGTCACATCAGGTATTTAAATTGTAAATTGTCCAATTCGGGAAGTCACAATCGATGTAGTTTTATGTCTCTATAAGTAGTTATTTTCAACACACGCGAAGAGCACAAGTTGCAACAACAACAACAGCATGCAATTGAAGAATGTGTATGGAAGTGTCAACACAGATTTCAGTCGCACATATTACACTCCCCCCTACTTAATTTCAAGGAACTCTCCTGAGTTCCGCCACCTACATTACATGTACATTTAGAGTTCAAATATAGATAATTGTGCGACAATATTAACGTCCAATCAAATGTCCCAGGATGTAGGAACTAAACCTAGGCATAATTTAAAATGTTCCACAGTCTGATATATACATATTCAGAACAGTTCAAGAGGTTCAACCAGTTCAGTAAAATCCATGGGTATGGTAAGAAGCCAGTGCATGGTAGCAGTGTCCCAACAGTTCGTCATAATATACAAGGATCAAAGAACATAGGTAAATATCCAGTGATATATCCATAATGAGATGTGTCCTTAATCACAGTACACGATTCCAATGGAATGATGGATAATCCAAGCTGACTGATGACAATGGTACGTATACACGGGAATTATGACACAGCACTGACACCAGGTAATCCAAAATGCTGTTCAAAGATCCAATTCAGTAAGTGTCCACAAGGAAGAGCCACAGGTATGGTAAGCTAATCCACAATATTAAGTATCCAGTATAAAAAAACGGAGCACAATTCCCGGAGGACAGGTGAGGTAACTATCCCACACAATACAGCGAATATATCCGACACGGTATGTGTCTATTGTGTTATTTTGTATTCCACAGATGGTTTCCTGTACAGAAACAACCGAAGTGATCTATTTACAGCTCCAAACGAAGTCTAACAGAGAGGGAGTTGAGCATCTTCACATGACAGTCGGCATCCGTGTTGCGGCTCTGAGACATGGCTTCAAATGCGGATAGAATTTCCAACTCACCATCAACAGGTTTTCCCAAAGCAATGTGAACCAGTAGTTTGTAATTGTATAGTCTGGCTTTGCGAAGAATAGATGATCCACTGTCGGGACAGGACTTCACCGAGCCTACAGATGTCCCAGGGAGAGCAAAGATGTCGTAAAGGTCTAGAAGTTCCGGTAGGTCCACGTCAGTGGGGCCGTGAAGAAATTCATCCAACTTCAGGACTAGTCCACCCCAATGTATTTTCTTTGTTTCGGCTTGCATTGTCCTCCAACGGGCTGGGGGCCAAGATATCGTTTGCCCACCCACCTCTACAGCAAATACACCATCGGCATTCCACTCCCTCCTTGCTGGGGGCACCATAGGCATACAGCCAAACTCCAATATCTTGATGGCCCTGCACTGTAAATCCGTCTTCTCCCCCTTGATGGAGCTGGGTGCAGTCACTTCATTGCTGGAGCTACTGGCCGTCTCGGTTGGAGGAGCTCTGGTCGCTTTCTTTGACAGGTCAAGGGGAGAAGACGGTCTTAAAGGCGTCGTAGGTGGACTGATGGGCTCTGTTTCAGGCAAGGGATACTTTTCAGCCATTTCAGGTCTGGTAAACAGGTTCATCTCTCTAGGAGTAGTGGTATGAGGGACGACTTGAGGTGGGCTCACAGGGTCAGGTGCTGCCTGTGAAAGGCTGTCTGTTGAGGGCAGCGGAAGCGGGACCGGTGTTAATTGACCATCTTCGCAGTCCCCATAGATAATGGGATGTGACGTATTACTTGCATGTATGGGTGTTGGATTATACAGAGGTGGTGGTGGGGTGGATGCTTGGACCTCATCAACGTGAGATGGTGTACCAACTCGGGGAGCTTCATGGTGAGTTAGAGATGTGGCTACTGGAGATGTGGCGGTCTCAAATGATGGTTTATGCCACTGCCAGATCGATGTTATGTATCGCCGATCCATCTTTAATGCCAATGCCACTGCTTTGATGACGGTCACAGAGTCGGTTCTCCTACCCTCTGAAGTTGGCGGGTTGAATTCTGTTGTTAGTGTGGCCATCTTCCGTGTTATTGCAGCAGTTGTTTTGGGATCGAACAAAATTTTTTCTCCAAGATCAGCTTTAAAGTATTGGCCATCCGAAGAACTACACCACACTTGGAACCCAGTGGATCGAATGTCTATTTTATTCACATTCAGTTGAAGATCGATGGTGGGGTAGGATGGTGTATAAACCCTTGCTCCTCTGTGCTGTTTTGCTGCAGGTTCTTCATTATATTGGCTGGCTGGTGCTCTTCTCTTTTGATTCCCTGTAGATTCCCCACTGGACTGGCTTGCCGGGTTTTTTTTTTTATTTACCTCAGGTTCACCCCTGTACTGATTTGCCCAGCCAGCCTCCCACTCACCCATGGATCTGGAGGGCCTTTTAATATCTTTGGACCACTGCCGCATCAGTCGCCTGGCTTCCATAGACTCTACCGATGACCATTGGGGTTTGCTGATGACCCTTGAATAATCATCCGGGGTTGTCGTCATCCAAAGACCATTGGGTTCTGAAAATATGCCAGGAAGCAACCTTCTGGAAGCCCCACTGTGTTCTTTCCTGACGTGAGCCTGGAGGTCAACAGTCCGCCGGAAACGTCTCTCACCCTCGACACATAATGGGCAGACTACTTCCAATTTATGATGGGCGACTGACTGTAGGTGTTGCTTCATTTCCTTCTTCGACCCCACCTCAACTGTACAGTAGCGACATCTTAATACACCAAGAGAAGCCATTCTGAAAGTACAAGAGCCTCAATATATTCATCTGTGTAGCAGCTATTGGATAGGACAACATCATGAATATCTTCCCAGGTGAGTATAATCTGTATAAGTACCCCCACATGACCTACTTCAGAAGGAATCACTGTCACCGCACCATTTCCTGACTAGAACTATTGGTAACCAAAATTAGTTATATAAAAATCTAATGGACCTTGCTTGCACCAAACAAGCAGCCTTCCATAGAATACTTCCCCAAGAAGTACTGTAGGAGCAATATTCCGTGCACGTCAGGCCTAGGTTGGCCAGACCCACCCTGACCCTGCATAACTGTAAGTCCCCCAAGGTTCTCCAGTTCCTATATATATCTATGCTACCCATCAGGTCCATTCCTTGTTTATATTCCCCTGTATTGTTCCCTTGCAGATTTTGTACCAATATCTAATCAGTTGATTCCCTCTAGTCTCTACCCCAAGTATGAGACTTCCTGCCCTTGTATTCCATTAGGCGATCGATATGAAATGCTATGGGCTGCTGTCTAGGCGTTTTCTTCACCAGGTAAGTCAGATCATCAATTTTCTTAATGACGACATAAGGTCCTTTCCAACGTGAGGTAAGTTTTGAACATACGCCTATTTTCCTTACAGGGTAGTATAACCACACAGCTTGCCCTGTTTTGAATGCCCGTTTCTTGGACTTTGTGTCGTAATGTTTCTTCCGATATTCTGCTTTCTTTTTCAGCACCACCCGGGCTATTTCATGTGTCCTCTGTAGACTTCGATGAAGCTCCGCCGCATACCGTTCCGGATCAATCTGATGATCATCCTGCGGTGTCTGTACAATGGCTTGAAGAGGCATGATTACCTCTCTCCCAAACACCATCATATTGGGTGACTTCTTAGTACTAGCATGTTCCGATGCTCTATATGCCATCATAACCTGTGGGAGAAATTCATCCCAACGACGTTGCTCTTTCTCGCAATACATCGTCAGCATATCTCCCACAGTCCGATTAAATCTTTCAACGGTCCCATTTGCTTGAGGCCGCATGCTGGTTGTCTGTGCTTTTTCAATTTGTAGAAGTTCACACACTTCCTTGAAGAGGTTGGACAAAAAGTTTGTCCCACGGTCTGAATAAACCTGCAAGGGTGTGCCAAACCTACATATGAAGTTGTCCACCAAGGCCTTAGCTACGGTTACAGCCTCCTGATCTGGCATTGGGACAGCTTCCGTCCATTTTGTGAATCCATCCACAATTACCAGTAGATGTCTGTTACCACTATTCGTTACCGGCAGATTTGCCAGAATGTCCAACGATACCCTCTCCATGGGTTCGCCAACAAGGTACTGCCCCAATGGTGCTCGCCCAACATTTCTGGGTGTTTTCCTAGCAGTACACTTGTCGCATTTAATACAGTATTCCTCTGCATCAAGTTTCATGTTAGGCCAGTAGAAGGCCTGTCCAATTCGGCTTAACATCTTATCCACCTTAAGATGACCAGCAGTGGGAATGTCGTGATAATATTTGAGTACGTCCTCTCTGAGTGGCTGAGGAACTATCAACTGATATAGGGTCTTCCCATTGTCATTCATCCAATAACGATGTAACATGCCTCCGACCATCTTCAGACGGTCCCATTGACGCCAAAGCGTTTTGACGGAACTAGACAGATGTGATATCATGGACCATTTGGGTCGATCTTTTCCTTTTTCCAGAGGAATCAAAATGGGCCCAATATTGCTGTCTTCTATCTGCTTTTGTCTCACTTCACTTGCCTTCCACCCATCCAGTATGGCCATTGTGTCCTTAAGTCCATCAATCATTGGTTTTTGGCTCCTTGTGACCACCATAGCTTGTCCTACACTACTGGCGCTAGTAGTTTCATCATCAGATTTAATGCTATCGTCGGTCACGTGACATGGATTTTCCTCCATTTCCTCATTGATTTGTTGTTGTTTGGTACACACTTTACATGGCCTCCTAGACAGTGCATCCGCGTTCGCGTGACTACGACCTGCTCTGTGTGTTACTTCTAAGTCATAAGTGCCTAATATTTCCAGCCATCTGGCTGTCTGACCAGTTGGCTGTTTGAGGTTTTTCATCCAGCTCACAGCTGCGTTATCCGTTCTCAGTAAGATTTTCTGCCCATATAGGTATGGATGGAATTGTTTGAGTGCTGACACGACAGCGAGAAGTTCTTTTCTCGTGACACAATAGACACGTTCGTGCTTATTTAAGGATCGACTCATGTACGCTATGACTCGCTCTTTCCCGTCGTGTTCCTGAGATAATACTGCTCCTGTTGCCAAATTGCTAGCATCAGTGTCCACGATGAATGATTTATTTGGAACTGGATATGCGAGAACTGGTGGAGTTGATAATGCTTCCTTAAGTTTGTTGAAGGATTGTTCACACTCAGCATTCCAGTTAAATTTAGCTCCCTTTTCCGTAAGTTTGTGGAGTGGCCTTGCCATTTCAGCAAAATGACATACAAAGCGGCGATAATACGAGCATAATCCTAAAAAGCTTCTGACTTGCTTTACATTTTGAGGTTGGGGCCACTCTTGTACTGCAGACAGTTTATCGGGGTCAGTTTGGACTCCATCATGGGAAACAATATGCCCGAGAAATTTGGTTGAAAGTTGAAATAGAATACACTTCGAGGGTTTCAACTTTAAATTGGCTTCCTTTAACCGTTGTAAGACCCGCTCTAATCTCTCTAAAGCTTGGGCAAAAGTATCGCTCGGGATTAAAATATCATCGATGTAAAGAATCAATTCCTCCCATTGTAACCCACGAAGGACGTCTTCCATGAGCCTTTCGAAGGTGGAGGGGGCATTTGCCAAACCAAATGGCATGACAGTAAAATTAAACAAGCCTTGTCTTGTCGAAAAAGCTGTCTTTTGCTTGTCATGTTCGTCCAAAGGAATTTGCCAAAAACCTGTCTGTAGGTCAAGCGAGCTAAACCATCGAGCTCCGGAGAGAGAATCCAAACATTCATCGATCCTAGGCAGAGGATAGGCATCTTTTTTAGTCACTGCGTTAACCCTTCTAAAATCACAGCAGAATCTGGTGGACCCATCTTTCTTTGTACAGAGTACTATAGGCGAAGCCCAGGCACTGGTTGATGGTTCAATAACACCGCGTTCCTTCATTTTCTCGATCTCCTCTTTCTCAATGGCATGTTTTCCTAATGGGAGTCGCCTGAGTGGTTGCCTTATCGGCGCTGTATTTCCGGTATTTATTTTATGTTTTACTCTGTTAGTACAGCCAAGATCACTTGATGATTTCGCAAATACTGATTGATACTTGATCAGGAGTTTTGCTAGCTGACTTTGTTCAGAAGTAGATAGATGAGTAGAACTTCGAGCCATAAGGTCCTGTAAATGCTCTGGTAAAGTATCACTCTGAGTAGATTGATCAGCCTCACTGGTTGCTGCACAATGTGACCCACTTGTACCTTCAACCTCGTAAAGAGATTCACACGTCCCAAGTCTCATTCCCGGATATAGGGTAACATCCTCCCTATTATGATTGATAAGCTGTAATGACAAGTCTGATGACCGTGTATCCACTATCCCATTCACCAATCGGACACCTTTGTCTTTTAGCAAATCTACAGAGGGTTCAACTATTCCAGAAGTAGCCAAACATTCACTCTTAGGTACGAGTACAGGTATCCATCCCACAGAATTTCCTGGTACTGTAGTAGTATGCCTGACTTGGACAAGGCAGCTCATCTGGGACTCTCCACCAATCCAACATGGTATGGAATTTCCTTCTATGTCTAATTCTAACCACTTGTAATCGATCCTCGATACATGTCGTAATAGGAAATCTTGACCCAGTATCGCTGGTACAGTTATATCACAAACTACCATTTTGTGTGTGTATCTTTTGCTTCCCAATCGTATACCGATATCAGCTGCACCATACAGATTCAATCTTTCTCCGTTAGCTCCCTGGATACTGCCTGACATAATCTGTAGCTCAGGACGTGATTCCGCTGGTATGCTATTAAAGACTTCTGACGATAGCAGCGTCTTAGTGGATCCACTGTCAACTAGTAAGTGTACTGATTCACTCAGTCCATCTATGATAGATGACACGAATAAGCCATTATCCCATTTGTCAATTTTATCGCCAAGTTGACCCATTCGTATAGTGCTTCTTTGTCCGCTAGATGCATTATTTTCATCACTCTCTTTAACAATAGATTCTTCTAAACTGTTCGATTCAGGCCTCTCCCCACCCGTCTTCCTCCGGCCTACAAGTGAGACGGGTTCGCGTTTCCCTGTTGAGCTGGTTGACTCACAGGGGCAGCAGATGCCCGACTGTGTCTTTGCGGACAAATTCTGCAGTAGTGATCGGAAGCGCCACAAATGTAACAGTTTCCATCTACCTGCCTGTAATTAGAAGGACGGCCGTTCCTATTCCGGTAACTGGAATTAGTGTTGCCTTTAAACCTCGACCCACTGCTACCTTCTAATTTTTCCAATCTCTGTAAGATAGCCTGTACATCTTCCTTGTCAGCTTCACTTACTTTGGTTTCCTTTTGCTTAGATTCGCATTCTTGACCGGTTACCACCCTAACTGCTAACATTTTCTTTCTTTCTTTTTCCCCAACTAGTGCCTCGTAACGTTCAATAACGTCGACCGCATCAGAGACTGTCCTACAGGATTTATCAAAGCATCTACATTTCATTTCCACTGAGACACTCTTGTATAACTGATTGAGTGCCAAAGCCTCTTGTGCTCGAACCCCGAGGAGTGGATATGCTTTCTGCGCCATTTGTCGTAAGTCGTCACCTAGTGCAGCCACAGATTCATCGACTTGACGAACCCTCCCCTCTAATTTAGTGATCCATTTGTTTTGTTGGCGACTGCTACCAAACCGTTCTTCTAGTCGGATAGCCAAAATAGGAAAGCTACGTTTTTCATCCTCTGTGAGCCCAATATAAAAAGTTCTGGCTGGGCCTCTCAGACTCGCAGCCAGAGCTAGTACTTTTTCACGTGGCGTCCATAGCCCAAGTTCAGCGCAGTCCATAAAATGTGAGTAATACTCTTCCCAGTCATGTTTCCCGTCATACGGATCAGGCTTCATCTTTATTACTGTACTACGTTCACCACCCCTCCCTGGTGCATAGTCACCGTGACTGTTACCTGACCAAAAGTCACGTGGATGTGCCATTTCAGGTGCAGCTCGTCTATTACCACCGGCATGACCAGGGCGCCTATTAGGAACTGTGCGTTCATCTATCTTTCCCTCCCCAATAGTATCAGCATTATCGCCACCCTCAGATTGTACTGAATCCTGATATTCGTCATCCGACGAATCAGGACCTTCTTTAGCAGCCTGATTTGTATTATCCCTTTGCTGTATCGTCACCTCTAAGTCAGGACTGTCAGCCATAATGTAAATTGCCTCAATAATGAAATGCAAAGAAATTTTCTGAATGTTTCCAGGGTTACACTAGATATTTCACCAAGTCTTGATGGTTCGTATCACTGGATACTAAATTTTTATTAGTATCCCACTTCTGACACCATTGTAAGTTATGTGACGTGTTCAAGACGTAAACGTGAATATATAATACCTAGGGTTGTGACCGGATACCAGTGTAGATGTCTCTGTGACCTCTACGTATAATAAAAGTAATGATTTTTGGGTCTAAGTTGCCGAATAGTTGTCACGGGTTAACCGAGCATGTAATGTGCAGCTATCGACTTCTTTGATGGTAAGTGGTTAGAGTTTTGCTCGTGCATAACAGCCCGATATCTGAGATGAGGACGATGGATTACCTCCCTTGATGAGGCAATCTTTTGTACACCCACTCTGCACAACATCAACGTTTACACTCCTGATCTCGGAAAGCAAGACCTGTTCGTTGTACTAGATTCCTTAGAGTATCCCATTGGTAGGACCCAATTCCATATATAGGGTACCAGTACCAGGTAAATGATCGGTAGGTATTTCCTGTATTCAGATGCTGATGGACCAGTTACATTCCTTCGGTTGATGGAGTTGTCGTTTATTTGCATACTAATTTGTTGTGACAAGTCATGGGCTGCCCGATGAGGAGGACCAATGAGGAGGACCTATCACTATCAACTTATCACTTTCTCAAGTTCCTTTCCATGATACAGTACGGTTACATGTAACAACTCCCAAGTCATGAATAAAGTGTAACAAAACCAACTGTCTTTATTCTTTCGTTATAACATGCTCTAAATTTCAATGTATCACAGTTATAACCACAGTAATATGGTATGGATATCCTATGCTAGGCAGTGATTCCTTCCATGGTGTGCAGCTTGTTTAATAATACCACATAGCCCTGCATACATGGATGAGAGAGGCAGTATGAGATAACATTGCTTCAGGTTGTAGCCCCATAAGACCCACTATGATTGCCTGTATATATCCCATTCACGATACATACTAGTATATAGGCCACATGTTATTCTTATGGGCTATATATAATTCCATATATCATTTATTGCTGTAATATGGCTCGTAATGGGTAAATTCCAGGGCCCATGTTAAATGGTCCATCCGTACCTGAAGAGAACTGAGAGCAAACTGACTGACACTGCCTCTCTGCACCCGTATTTATAAACAAAAGTCATGTGACATCCGTTATCCAATCAAAAGCGAGAACCTTCGCCTAGGCGAAAACTGAGTGGAACTACTTCAAAGTTTAACATCAATTATATAATTAACCAACAGGTAATGAGAGGAGCTTATAGCAAATATAAGGAGCGTTTTTCTCATAGATTTGCCAGATACATTTAATATTTACAAGAAAAGTCACAATAAAAAACCGCTCCAACCGTTTTGACATTTAGCAACACGGTAGCTACAGATAGTGGTGAGCCATACTGTTCATGCAAGTTCTTTCACTGTTTACATATAGAAATACGATTTAATTCTGTGGCTCCCATAGTGCACCGAAGAGCGTTTTTACTGTAGAATATCATACCATAAAAATTATACTTACTTCAGTCCATTTAACGAAGTGTTATAACAAAGTTGACAGCAGTCGAAATTTCCGTACAGTTCCCGCTACGCGAGTAGGGAAAAACCACAAAAAATAGTGCATGCATTTTCTGCTGCAAACATACAATTTCAATGTCATATAATTCCACATTAATTATAAAATACAAGAGAACAAATAGTTACAGTAAAATGTCAATAAACACAGAGCTTGATGCTCAAACACAAAAATATAACACTGGGGTCATCATGACCGTAAACTTGTCGAAGGTCTGACAGACCGGCAAAAACAACATGGCCACACGGGCGAGGGGAAGGCGGAATCGAACAGTTTATACCACAGCAGTTTGAGAGATCAAATACAGGCACTATATACAAAGTCACATCAGGTATTTAAATTGTAAATTGTCGAATTCGGGAAGTCACAATCCAGGTAGTTTTATGTCTCTATTTGCACAGTTATTGTAACACACGCGAAGAGCACAAGTCGCAACAACAACAACAGCATGCAATTCAAGAATGCGTATGGAAGTGTCAACACAGATTTCAGTCGCACATATTACACTCCCCACAACTTAATTTCAAGGAACTCTCCTGAGTTCCGCCACCTACATTACATGTACATTTAGAGTTCAAATATAGATAATTGTGCGACAATATTAACGTCCAATCAAATGTCCCAGGATGGAACTAAACCTAGGCATAATTTAAAATGTTCCACAGTCTGATATATACATATTCAGAACAGTTCAAGAGGTTCAACCAGTTCAGTAAAATCCATGGGTATGGTAAGAAGCCAGTGCATGGTAGCAGTGTCCCAACAGTTCGTCATAATATACAAGGATCAAAGAACATAGGTAAATATCCAGTGATATATCCATAATGAGATGTGTCCTTAATCACAGTACACGATTCCAATGGAATGATGGATAATCCAAGCTGACTGATGACAATGGTACGTATACACGGGAATTATGACACAGCACTGACACCAGGTAATCCAAAATGCTGTTCAAAGATCCAATTCAGTAAGTGTCCACAAGGAAGAGCCACAGGTATGGTAAGCTAATCCACAATATTAAGTATCCAGTATAAAAAAACGGAGCACAATTCCCGGAGGACAGGTGAGGTAACTATCCCACACAATACAGCGAATATATCCGACACGGTATGTGTCTATTGTGTTATTTTGTATTCCACAGATGGTTTCCTGTACAGAAACAACCGAAGTGATCTATTTACAGCTCCAAACGAAGTCTAACAGAGAGGGAGTTGAGCATCTTCACATGACAGTCGGCATCCGTGTTGCGGCTCTGAGACATGGCTTCAAATGCGGATAGAATTTCCAACTCACCATCAACAGGTTTTCCCAAAGCAATGTGAACCAGTAGTTTGTAATTGTATAGTCTGGCTTTGCGAAGAATAGATGATCCACTGTCGGGACAGGACTTCACCGAGCCTACAGATGTCCCAGGGAGAGCAAAGATGTCGTAAAGGTCTAGAAGTTCCGTTAGGTCCACGTCAGTGGGGCCGTGCAGAAATTCATCCAACTTCAGGACTAGTCCACCCCAATGTATTTTCTTTGTTTCGGCCTGCATTGTCCTCCAACGGGCTGGGGGCCAAGATATCGTTTGCCCATCCGCCTCTACAGCAAATACACCATCGGCGTTCCCCTCCCTCCTCGCTGGGGGCACCACAGGCATACAGCCAAACCCCAATATCTTGATGGCCCTGCGCTGTAAATCCGTCTTCTCCCCCTTGGTGGAGCTGGGTGCAGTCACTTCATTGCTGGAGCTACTGGCCGTCTCAGTTGGAGGAGCTCTGGTCGCTTTCTTTGACAGGTCAAGGGGAGAAGATAGTCTTAAAGGCGTCGTAGGTGGACTGATGGGCTCTGTTTCAGGCAAGGGATACTTCTCAGCCGTTTCAGGTCTGGTAAACAGGTTCATCTCTCTAGGAGTAGTGGTATGAGGGACGACTTGAGATGGGCTCACAGGGTCAGGTGCTGCCTGTGAAAGGCTGTCTGTTGAGGGCAGCGGAAGCGGGACCGGTGTTAATTGACCATCTTCGCAGTCCCCATAGATAATGGGATGTGACGTATTACTTATGGGTGTTGGATTATACAGAGGTGGTGGTGGGCTGGATGCTTGGACCTCATCAACGTGGGATGGTGTACCAACTCGGGGAGCTTCATGGTGTGTTAGAGGTGTGGCTACTGGAGATGTGGAGGTCTCAAATGATGGTTTATGCCACTGCCAGATTGCTGTGATATATCGCCGATCCATCTTTAGTGCCAATGCCACTGCTTTGATGACTGTCACAGAGTCGGTTCTCCTACCCTCTGAAGCTGGCGGGCTGAATTCTGTTGTTAGTGTGGCCATCTTGCGTGTGATTGCAGCTGTTGTTTTGGGATCGAACAAGATATTTTCTCCGAGATCAGCTTTAAAGTATTGGCCATCC
>JAVTVY010025033.1:0-101494 GCA_036873755.1 Hanleya hanleyi | reverse complement strand
ATCATAACATGATATCACATGATGCATTAGGGAATGGGGTTATATGTGGGGTGACCGCTTCACGTGGCCACTAGAGCACGAAACAGCTATGGTGGGAACTCCTAGATATGTATGATAGAATTTAGTCCCACTTACCTGTAATATACCGTATTCCAGCGTTGTATTCGTAGCGTTTAGATAGATGTCTCGACCAATATGTACCCAGGTGCCGTTCTCCCAATCAACAAGTGTCATATTGTACTCGTATTTAGCGAGAGTAGCACGATTTGTTATAATTTTTCCCAGGGCAACGTAAGCGACAAACTCATTGACGAAGGTTTTAATACCGATCAGTTCGGCCACAGTCCTACAGTCTACAGCATGGACCCCCATCAAATATGCCAAAGGCCAAAACACGTACGAACAGATTAACTGTGGAGGTGAAGAAAGAAAGAAAAGTCATTATTGAAACTGATACAAGTATAACAGCATACTCATTGCTTGGAAAAGAAAGAAAGGTCGCCCCTTAAATCAGCACCAGTCATACGAATACGTCTTTTAATCTCCTTCCCCCCAAGGAAAGCAAGGGACATATAGTATCATCGTTGAACCGACGTTGATTAAGAAACATATCCTCCCTCGCCCCAATCCCGTCCTCCCATGTGCATATCTTAGGAAATTCTGATTAGCGTTATCACACAGACAAGTACATGTAAATTCATGACATGATATTATATTCACAACGTTGCTGGAATGCTCGACAACGACCCCTTCAACATCATATCTGGGCCTACCTGTAGTTTGTTTCACTTTTGCCACCCGAAGATTTTCTGTGATATATCGGAGACGATCGGAGCAAGGGATTTTCTCGTCCATAGTCACGATTTGATCTTTTCACTGATTCAGATTCGAGAATATGTTTGCCAATATTATTTTCCATGTAATGCGACGTTTGTCCTGCACCGCTTTTAAATACTGGCTGCATGGCAACAATGACTTCATGAATCTAACTTGTAAATCGCCTACTTTTATCTGTGCTTTTGCAATCCACCGATACTTATTGGATGGACTCTTTTGAATTTTGAAATAAAAATGTAGACGTCGTGTCTATAATTCGTGAGAAGTCCAATTGCAACCTGTAACCATCTGGGTCATCTATACGCGATAAGACTGACCCTGGAATCGTGTGTATCCATGTTCAGCCTACTTTCGGCAACTGCAAGAGGGAATTTCCATAAAGCAATACCACGTGACTTCGTCAGCCAATCAACTAAAGTCTACCGACGTAACCCCAACGTAATCCGCCATTTTCGAGTCATGTGATGTCCTACTTTCAAATCTGCAACACCTCTTGGATGATAAGAAAGTTATTCATACCTATATGTTTTGTAAGCAATATCTGTTTCCGAAGTGGTATGAAAACCTGTAATTTATCAGATTTCTCCAGTCTGTTCTCCACCGGATGAAGGCCGAGCAGAATCCGGTAAAATACCGGATATCGCTCCGCGATAATGGAGACACACGATTCGCAAGCCATCTTATGGACGGCGAAGTGTACGCAAATGGTCCATTGCTGTTGCAGTAATTGTCGCCTATATGTCACCAGAGATCGCCAGCTTGACTGTAACACTGTGAAAGATGTTATTTGCGCGATTTCTCGCGATTATGCGGCTATAGGCAAGGTTTGCATACCTGCTATTATTTAATACCATTAATTCATCTTCGCTGACACCCAAGTTTTGCGAATCTTTTAACTCAAATCGCGAACGAATCGAGTATTTAATTCATGCGAAAGTGATATGCGTAGCCAGAAAAAAAAGGTGATGACCCATCACCCTTTAATGGTGATCAAATCTGGCCATCACATTTAAAAGGTGATGAGCTGGAGCCATCACCTATAAATGGTGACGACCATCACTTTCTAAGGGAGAAGATTTTGCCTCATCATCCTTGAAGGATGATGACCTAAATTTACTATCATTGCTCAATTCTCTTTAGAGGTGTTGGTCATCATTTTTACATGTGATCATAAAAGAGGGTGATTGGTCTAACTCATCACCTTTTCGAGGTGATAGTTATCGCTTTATTTCTGGCTGTGGCATGTGTTAATACACTACTAGTACAGTATGCCATACCTCAAAGGTCAACTCAGGATCATACAATCCAGCACGATGACCAAACCAGGTTAATGTAGCATTGACAAAGTGTTTGACGGCGATGAAGGCGATGAGATTGGCAGCTATGTTGGCGACTAGTTTGATGCTGGTACTAGCACCTTCCGATGCAGCGGCGATGACATTGTTGTGCTCCCTGTGAATTACATAATGTATACTGTTATATATGGTATAATACAGTGGATCTTTGTAAGATACGGCATAATACAATGCATGCTTATTTGCAATTGCAAATCATTGCCTTATCTGGACTAGACGTTCACAAGGGTACATGTACCATTCCCTGTCTTAGATTAGATTTGTTTCGTGTTCCTTGTGCCAGAGATCTAACGCTTCTCCACAATAAAATAGAAAAGGGATTTCACTGGAGACTCTCTTAACGTCACCTTGACGTCATCTTGTCGGAAGTGTTTCGTAGCAGTTTTTTTTAAGTGAAAAAATTGTGAAACAAATTTTGATTTTTTTTGCCTCGAGATAAGGCAGCGAAAGTGTGAAAAATGGACCAAGAACGGGGAAAACCAGTAAAATGAGTACCAGTAATTTGATTATGACAACGATCTGTCCTTGTCATATGGCGTATACTTATTGAAGTGGTATTCAGAAGCTTCGGAGAATGTAACAGAATGCAAAAAAGGTTGGCGATCTTCCGCTCGAGATGTTAGCAGCGCTCTTAAGCCGTTTAAATCTAGTCAGCAATTAGTCAGTAACGAAATGATGAGCATAATTTTGTAATCCATTAGATGCCGGTAATGATTTTCATTCTGTGGTTGTTTTTTTTTCGAAAAGACAATGGCCTTACATGGTCTCCATTCTCTTGTACACCTCTTCATCAGTTAGGATCACCTTTTTAGTTTCTGGATAAAATAGCTTGCTCATCGCGAGAGCTGCCGGGGCCGACATAACCGAGGCAGCGATCAGATGATTAGCGGGTACCTGTTGAATAGAAAGTATATCCGTTTCAAAGCTAATATATCAACATCACACTGGTACATTTTTATCATTTTCTTATTAATGCACAGATTGAGGTCTCTTGCTTCTGGTCAATGCGCCTGTTGTTTTGAGCCCCTTTAACCTTGTCAGCCCTTCTTGTTTCAACCAAATTATCTCCCTTTACCAACCTCGAGCTAGTCGCCCTCGAGTTTGTCTCCGATGTCGAGTCAGCACTCGGCAGAGTCTCGTGGGTGTATGTAGGATATACACCTCGTCCATCACTGGTAGTAATCCATATTGGCAGCCATGTTGGAACTAGTTTCAATCGGAACATGTGACGTACCGATGGCGAATTCATTTGTCGGAGTGAACGTCATGACGTAATCACGTTTTGGACATGGGAGCTTATGACAGAGAAACCAAGAAAAGTACTTCAAAGTGGACGAAGCTTTTCCGGAGAAGAATCAGGTGAGTATTGTTTTTCTATTTAATCACTTATTCCTACGAAGTAGGCTATCATCTGCAAATTGTCCGGTAGTGATTGAGTCCATCCGAATTCTTTCGTCGGCAAAATAAGGAGAACCGTTGACATTAAAACCTTAATTTTTTGCATGAAGGTGCATTAGGGGACTGTTGCCAGCAAATTTTGAGCTGACCTACTTTTGATGAAAATTTCTGGTGATTTTTGATGAAAATCAATGGTCATTCTGACTTAGGCCGTGCCCATCGTAAGATAGGAAGGATTTCAATTCGGGGCGGGGGGATTTCCAAGAGTTCAGTGTGTGTTCAGTGCGCGCCTAACCTACTTCGTAGGTCCTGTGACGTTAGTCACACTGCCATGTGATTATACGGGGCAAATCCGATGATTGTGAGCAGACACACATCTTCAACTATGTACTGTGCCACACGTCCGACCGATCACGGTTTACAGCTGAGAGGTGTCATATGAATTGACACAATCAAATCGTGACTGAGATACACCATACTGTAGATAACGACTTTACAAGGAAATGTTATGGATTAAGAATACTGATCAGCGATACGGATTTGATATTCTGGAACATCATGATGTCTCGCCAGCATCATGGAAAACTGTTGACCGCTCCTCTCTTGCAGGAAACTATCCCATTTTTGTATGTATACTGTGATTTGTTCTTTCAATTTGGACGTGAAAATGAATGATGGCTGAATATTAAAAGACGGACTAGACGCTTGTATTTCGACGATGACATTATGAACAAATATCCTTTACGTACCTCTGCATCGTATCACGTGATCAGTGATGACAAAAGATTCAAATCAAGGAAAAATCCGTATGGTTCCATTTACCCTTACGATCATCTGCGTGCGTGAGTCTAATCTTGGAAACCGACCGTCCATTGCGAAACTACTTTGGGCAGCTTTTTATGGGAAACTTCAAGCGTCAGCCAATCAAAGGAATTTTGTCGTCATCTGCCGCCATTTTGCAAGTTATGTGATGAACTACTTTTTTCAATATTACTGATCCACAACCTTCACCATCCAAATGTTACGCAGGATATTCATATTTATCACATAACTGTGTTGTTATTCAGTGACATAAAGCCATGACGTAAATACCGTATGTAACTAGTGACATAACACTTTCAAACACGCTGAATGGATAATACATGTCACGTGAGAAACTAAATTACTACGCTTGGTCGTTACGTCAATGAACTATTTTATCTATTGATAAAGTTTTACCTTGAAATACTATGTTCACAAATGCAACGACCACATGCATATCTGCAAGACGATCATTTTGTCCACATACATGCATCGGCCTGCAAATTATAATTGCCAATAGCCAAACAACGGATTACGTATTCAAAACGATCTTAACAAGTAACACTGTATTCTGTTGTGCAAAGGTCTGCGATATTTTAAGATGTTGTGGAACCGAGCAGCCTTAAAACGGAGGTGCTTAAACGAAGTTTTGGAACTAGATCGGCTTAGCGTATACAGTAACTTGTAAGGCTGTGATGCGCCTGAGCCATGACCGTTTTTTCGCCGAGAAGGAAACAAAGACAAGGAATTTTTAGATAGATTTGATGATAAAATCTTTCGAATTACTGCATTTTTATTTGATTATTAATAGTTATCTGATAAACAGAATCATACACTCGTGGCAATTTAATATGAAAGTTATGACACTCGTTGAGTAAGTTTTATAGGTTGTTCGCTAAAGCTCGCAACATATAAAACTTACTCAACTCGTGTTATAACTTTCATATTAAATAGCCACTCGTGTAAGATCCTCTATTTATTTTCTACACATCTGTACTTCGCCGGTTTCAGACTAGAATATACGGTCAAGTAGAGGATAACGCTCCGCAATAATGGAGACGGGGGACGGGGGAGTTTGGTTAAATACCACACTCAAGATATTTCGCTCATATGGTGACAGTTTTAATGGTGGAGAAAGCCCGGAGAGAACCACCGCTCTTCGGCAAGTAACTGGCAAACTATACACGCATGCACCAGCAGGGCTTGAACCCGTGCCGGTTCAGCTGTGCGACGCTAGTGATCACCAGCGAAGCGCATTGGACTACTCGGCCACCGAGAGCCCCTGAAGAACACGGTGGATTCCAAAGTCATCTTATGGATGATGAGGAGACCCAAATGATTGATAACTCATGGATGGTGTAGGAGACCCAAATGCGTATGGTTCCTCTACAAACTTACTCCATAGGCGATATAAGCTGCCATGACAGCGCCTGCAATGGTCGCGAATCCACCCGTAATCACGGCATGAAGTTCAGACTTGGTCAGCTGTTGTATGAATGGACGAATCATCAGCGGGGCTTCACTCTATCGAAAGAATAAATAAATAGTAAGCATGTTATGGGTTACAGTTAGTGCCAATAAAAAATGGAATTCTTTTTTGGTAGGACAAGAATTCCAGCGGAAAAATATAAAAATGTATGAGCATGTATTACTAGTGCTGTTCTATTCCTTTATAAACTTAATTTAACGTACAAGTTTCATAATTATGCACAACAGGAAAGTATTTTCTACCATAGGTCACGTGAGACAGCTCTTTATCATTTCATCGATGGAGAGTTCCACAATTTCAGTTCCCCGTCTCAAAACTTGTGTATTGAATGAAATTGTACATCAGAGGTGACCCTTCGGGAGGAACGTTCAATTGGCCTTACATCTTCGGCTGTTTCCGTGTTCGAGGATGGCGATCATCCATTGGCAACAGGATGAGACATAGGGTAACGCGACGTCAATTATCATGAGTTTCGCTGAGTTTTAACATACTGAAGTAATAATGGTATAGCGTTACATGATTTTCGGTTTTATTTACTTCGATTTGTTCTGCTTTTATAGATACGACAGAGAATAGTTATCGCAATTGATAAAAGTAGGACGAATTAAGTCAATGGACTCAAAATGAGTTCAATGTTATAAGATAGAGAGTCAGGGCTTTGTCGTTTTGGAGTTACATGAGATGGTTTGGTATATACTGGGAAAGAAAATCAGTCCATCACAACCGTTTGGAATCAGAAGTGTCCCAACATCTTAATAAATTAACATTTTTTCTACGCTCTTCCGTTTTGTATGTCGCTGTAAGATCTCAGTCTTGCGCAAATCCGAACGTTTCCCATCAATCACGACATCCCTTCCACCTCGGGAAGGGTACTTTTAGGGACTGCGCCGATGTGGAGGCTAAGAACGTCCGGTGACTAAGAGTGTCCGATCCCTATCATCTAACCCACCTATGATATTTTTCTCCACATTGGGGACAAGTGTCCGTCATTGGTTGCAATAGAAAAGGATATGAAAAGGGGAATTAACCACCAAGACATTCTTATCCATCACACCGGGAATGATATATACCTCAAACCATTGGAAAACTGTATCCTCTACCATTTCTCCCCGACAAGAAGTGGATTAGATCAGGTGCGAGGACATTGCGTGTATCATAAAGCCATTAAAACTACATCAGATGGGGTGATTGAACGCGAACTTCGATTGGTGGAAGTAAGAACCTTTAGCGACATTTACAATTTGGGGGCGTTCATAGCATATCAATTTATTAAGATTGGTTATACTATACAAGAAGGCTCCCTATTTCTTCAAATTTTTCGAACACCATTTTCAGACTTAAAGCAGAATAAAACCCATCTTTATGTTAACTGAGGCTAAATATTGTGGCATGGATATGTTATTTATCCCAAGAATTGACAATCTAGCTAGTGAAATTTGTAGAAAGGTAGCAGAATTTCTCTGTTCAGATGCCTAAAGTTACGTTTTGCTGTCTGAATAATTAGAAGAAATAGCTAGTATTCAACTGATCAAGTTTGTTAAATATTAAGGTGAACTAATACCCACCTGTCCGATGAAGATATTGCCAGCAGCGTTCAAGGACTCACAGGCGGAAGTACCCATGGCAAAAGCCATAGCCCGGGCAATATGACGGATGATGAACTGCATCACTCCCCAATAATACAGGACGGACATCATTGTGCTGAAGAAGATGACGACTGGCAAAACCTGCACAAAATATGAAATGCCATGTACTGAAAACCTTGAAGAGAATTTGTATATGTATTATAGAGAATGAGTACTCGTAATACACTTGTGAATTTTTACATAGTCGTCATCTTGAGATATCGCTTTTCGCGTGAAGCACAGATCCTATTTTGCTGTAATTAAGGAAGATCTATATCCGATTATCAAACTATGTCATTGAAGACCAGCTCACACGAAGGCGGTTTTCCTCTGCCGTTGTTATCGTTCCTCACTCGCATCCTTCTTTTGGCTTACACGTGGACACATAGCTGTATAGTACACGGCTACCAATGTAGAGGACCGATTCCCTCGAAAAAATGATCACGATGACGTCATATCCGGTCAATGGTCACATCCTTGTCAAAGACCACTTCCGGGTCATGTGAAGGTCACTTCCAGTGACGTCCGGTCACTTGAACAAGAGCGATCTCCCCCATACATAGAAGACCCCAGTGACTGTGAATCTTATGCATATATGGGCTGACTCGTGATATAGTCCAGTTAATATGTGAAAAAAATTGTGCCTTTTTTCATAAAAGCATACAATTTGGCATGGAGAGCATTTCTGGATATGAAGCCACCGCTAACTTTTCATGTGTAGGTCACAGTGGCCATTTTTCAAAATAACTGCCAGAAGTCCATATTATCATCCAGAATCCTGCGCTGGTTTATCTGTTTGGCAATATTTTAGTTGGTCATTTGTTAGAATATTGAGAGAAAATCCCATATAAATGGTCATAAAAATCATATGGCCACAACGGCCATCTCGGATTTCAAGATGGCCGTCACGTGAACCTGATTTCAGTCAATAATTCATTAACCGTACAACATTTTTGTTGATACACTGTTATGTTAGGGGTATAGCACGACGAATATTTCACAATAGCTATGGCGTATTACTGGTCACCTTGGATTTCCAAGCGGGTCGCCATATGAGCCTTATTTTAGTTCATAACTATATATCTATTTCAATGACCTCCCGGGAGGACATTATCGACCATCTCGGGTTTCGAATTGGCGACGTACCGCAGGAAAACGAAGCCAACGAAGTTATAATCTTGATTTGGAAATATAATTTTCCATAAACTCATGTTAGCATACATTACCCGATTGTACCAGATTATGCTCATAAGATCGACATTTCCGATCCACACAGGTACTAAATTATAATTATGTTATAGGGGGATCCATACGTACTCACTAGTCTTCAAGAATTTTCAAGTGTATGTAAGTACACGTTTTCATCAGAGATAGGCGTCTATGGCTTCAGTACTATTACTATATATGATAATAGATAATATTGTGAATACATAATATATACTCTTGTTACAATATTACAATCTGCATATAGCATTTCATCTTGGTGGTACGGTTATATACCTGTCCACACTATGTGAATATGTCTTAGAATCTGAGAAATAGAATCGCATGACCAGATAGTACTAACTGTATTACAGAAAAGACAAACTGCACTTCTCATTTGAACTTCCGTCCCCAGGAATAAAAGAGACACAGATTACATACGATGGAATGATCCAGTGCTAATGTGAACTCAGTTCATCTGACAAAACAGAAACCACAGGGCATACAATGGAATGCTCGATGTTTCGAAGCGTATATCCTTAAAGTTTACATGACACAATAATGCAACGACGTTACGGTAGTACAAATCCAGGAAGTTGAAAGTTACATGTTTTCGATCTTGGTCACTGATGAGGTCATCAAAGCGGAGAAAACATTTAATGATGCTGACAAGATAACACGATTTTCATGTGATTCAAAGACAATGGAAATTTGCAAGACACACGAGGTGCTTAAACGACCCCTTGAGCTCCGGATTAGTTACAGTACGAAACGTAACGCAAGAGACTTGCTTGGTATAGCATTTTAAAATATGAATGGTATTAATAACCAAACTCAAAAAACCTTGAGTGAAGATGGTAACTCATAAGAACTTAACTAGTTTCTGTGGTATTATGGTTTGCGACGCGATTGAGCTTGTCACATAAGCACAGTATCTTGTACCGACCCCCAGTTCACAGTTTACTTCACTACTATTAAATCAATATATATATCTAGGTATAGATGTGCAGACATAAACTATCTATACCGGAAATTACGTTTACTTAATAGGCTTCTAGGTATATTTCACTCAAAACATATACTTCCACCCTGATGAGGAATTGCATGGGCATAAGCTGGAATATGCGAAACATGATAAGTTTTTTGGAGCAATGACCTCTTGAGAGAAATTTTCAAATTGGAGAGCGTATGCTTTTATGTGATGAACGTAGCTAACAAAGTTGTAAGTGACAAATATTAAACGGCCAGATTGTTGCATTGATTTTGTGGCCCTATACACCATTCACCCATCCCCAAATTGAAACCACTAAGTTGAAACCACTTGTGGGGCACCTCTATAACGACATCCCCTTATTCGCATAGTAATTACAATAGGATGTATATGGACAAGATCCTGCTGTAGTCAAATCGATATGGGCGCCAGCTGATTCCGTCCGCTATGAAAGAGATATTGCCATTGGAAACAAAAAATGCTGTGTTCACAAAAATTAAATGCGCTGGAGGTAGAGCTTATCTTAGCATTAAAGATTTTTCAATCTTATCTCTTCCCATTTAATGGCATTCTCCAGAAACTCGGGAATGTAAGAGTGGATACAATCTCTCTCTCTCTCTATCTCTTTAGCTTTTCATTTCAGGTTTATACAGCTCGTTTGTTTGATTCAAAACGCCATCGGTACTTTCAAAATGGCGACCCACAAAAATGCTTATTTATTGATGTTGAAATGACCGTAGAAGAGAGCATAAATGGAACACGAATATTTTTCTGGATTTCCACTTTTCGAATATGTACATCTATTACGCAACGTTTCGCTGAGTTTGTTCCAAGTTTTTTTAATGGATCCAGTTAGACACGCTATAAGCATATTCAGCCGAACCACCTGTTCAAAAATATTTGGATCTTAGTGCAAATATAATAAAGTCTTTTCCGATAATGTATTTCTTTCAACGTAATTCTTGACGTTTTGATTACATGAAAGCGTACTTTACTAATTTACATGACCTCATGGAATAAAGCTCTATCATATAGAACCGTACAAATCCAAGAATTATGGACAATAATTCCCTCGAGTAGCCATCCCGGCAAGACTATGACAGCTGAGCCACCAAGGTAAATCTGCTCGCATTTAACTATCTAACTGTGGAAATTTTTAGTTCTGTCGTTTAAAACTGGCGATAATGAAACGGTCATAAACAGCCGTGCTGCCTCATGGCAGCCATCTTGAAAAATGGTTGTTACGGCCTACATTAACCTGGTACGAAATGACTCCATATCGCATTGCTCTCCCAACGCCATGCCTAATTCCGTGTGAGCTTTGGTGCTTTAGGAGAAAAGTACAATATTTGGTTGACTATATTTGCTTAATTTACTGTATCAATAATAATATTTTCATTCTTCATATTACTGTGGCAACTATTCTGCTATTCTTGTACAGTTATCCTGCTTTCAAACATCAAATGCAACGCAGTAGTGTTGACAAATAACGCAAAAATGGGTGTGCCTAAGTGACTCAACATGAAGATCTGGCGGTCATTTTGGAAAATCTTGTGAACAATATCTGGTTGGCTATTTTTATTTATTATTTTAAATATGCGGTCTCATAATAATTTAGCACTGCAGAACCATTTTTCTTTCAAAAATTAAAGAACAACTTAGTAGAGTGGCTAATTAATACAAAGCTACGTGTGCCCAAGCTGTCCGAATTAAAAATCGTGAGGCCATTCTGGAAAATGATAGCAGCCATTTTGAAAATCCGAGATGATTGTTATTACACCATATCTACTGTGAAATAATCGTCGTGCTGAAATAATAAAATATTGGTGTATCGACGGGAATTATGTCGATATATATTGTGTGGTTATTAAAATGTTGAATGAAATAGGCTTCAGATGGCGGCCATCCTGAACTTCAAGATGGTGGACTCGGTCAAATGACCATTATCGTTTGTCTACCTTTGATATCGTACTTTCCATCAATATTCTGACAAATGACCCAAAGAAAAAATCCCAAACAGAAAAAATAGTGCAAGATTGCTAATACTATATGGGACCCTGGCGGCTACTGTGATTCGCAGTGGCTTTATATCCAGAAATGCTCTCTACGCCTCGATGTACATCTGTGCCAAATTTCATGCTTTTATGAAACAAGGCACAATCCGATAACAAATCTGCACATATTGACTGGACTAGTACAGTGGACAATCTTCAACCTAATGGGAAACCCACACATGGTCATTTGCGGTATGGATTGTGGGATCTTTTTTTTTCTTCTCGCCACGTAGAACACGATGATAGGAGTCTCGAAGCCATTGGTTAAAATGTTTTGAAAAATTCACTGTGCGCATGCGCACTGGGCAAGTAGCGCTGGGGTGGGTGTTTTGGGGTCTAGGTGGACCCCTATTGGTCCGATTGAGTCGAGTGAGGTATCAGTCTGAATCACATGTCAGTGAGCATCCGATTGGATGAGTATGACGTGGAACTGCATTCCGCGCATGCCCAGTAGCAAAATGGTATTGTAATGGACGCTTTGGGGCCCATGTGGGCCACTAGAGGGCCGATTGGGTCGAGTGATGTCTTATTTTGAAGCTCTTGTGAGGTAGCATCCGACTGGATGGATATGATGTGGAACTGACGTAATTCCGCGCATATGCAGTAGAAACAATGTATTGAAACGTTTTGTGGTCTAGGTGGACCCCTAGTGGTTCGATTGGGTCGTGGGAGGTGTCATCGTGGAGCATTCGCGGTGGTCCTTCCGACTGGACTAGTGTGTTGTTTGTTTTCAACATTCTGCACATGCACAGACAGGGAATTGTGGGAAAAGAGCATGGGAAGGGATGTTTTGGGGGTCGAAGTGGACTAATAATAGTCCGAATGGGTCCTGGGATGTATCAGTGTGACGTTCTCGTGGGAGAGCTTCAACTGGATGGGTTTGGGGTGGGAATAGCGTCTCCTGCGCATACGCAGTAGGAAAGGGGCATTGGAATGGACGTTCTGAGGTTTAGATGGACCCATAGTAGTCCGATCCGTGGAAGGCGGTATTTTGAAGTTCTCTTGTGGTAGCGTCGGGTTGGATTGGTGTCTAAATACATATGGACTGATGAGTTCACCCCTATATGTACAGACACCACCATCACCAATCGGTGACACCTCCACCACCGGGCGTTGACACCCGTCAACGCCCGGTGGTGGCGGCCTGCCGAGGAAGGCAGGGTGACTTAGTGGATGTATGTAAATTTAGGATTGGGTTTGAACGTTTAAAAAGTGGAAGATCAACACGTTCATAAATGTTCATATAGTTTATTATTCCCTCCAGTACATCATACCCCCGCTGGGGGAGCCGCGTTGGGTATGTTTACAATTCAAGTATGCTCTTGTCCAATCAGAAGCCGCCCTTTCAGAAAGTTCAATCTTTATTCGCCGTAACCTAAGCGTCGTCGGACAGGCCAGGATACTGTTCAGGCAGCATATCCTGAAACAGTTGTTTGCGCATTCTGATCGCATTTTCCAGGGCCTGGGTGGGTGATAGCCCCATATCCTCTTCCAAGTGACGCGTGGTCTTCATGATGAACCTGTGCATGGGGTCGCCTTTCAAGCGGTAGTAAGGTATACATAGATCGCCATGCCTGTTTTCCTGATGCTGGGACGCATTTGGATGTACGCCTGTTGTAAGTTATTCTCTCCGGCATACTCGATCGCTGCAGCGTGAGTATTAATAGCTGCTCTCACAATACGTTCCCAAAAGGTAGGTTCGTCCTCACTTCCTTGGGATGTAGGCTGACTCTTAGCAGTCTCTGTACCTGCCTCCTCAGTGGGTTCCTCGGAGTCTCGATGGAAATTCTTTTGGTGTCGCATCATATCGCAATGTCTGGTGAACGTGCGTTCGCACTCAGAGCATGTATAACCTATGTTGATGGCTGAGCGTCGACCGTGCGTGTTTTAGGAATACACTTGCTGTTATAGACAGTAGCGCCCGTCAACATACCTCAACGTCTTATCCCAACGGCTTATGCATGGTGGACGGACATTTTTATTTTGGAGGTTGAAGAAGATCATTTCCCGTCTCCAGCTGCGTCTCCATAAAGGTTTGAAATGCCTCATGCAGTGTCAGCAGATTCTGAGCACGGGTAGTTGTGTTGTTACTCTTATTGGGTACATCTGTTTTTTATGTAGCAGAAGACGTTATCGTACGCATGCGCACGCTCCTTTGGTGCACCCACATCCTACGGGTTATAGGGTAAAGGGTGCACCACAGGTACGTGCGCATGCGTACGATGATTCCGAGTTCTGAGCTCCAAGAGCTCCGAGCTCCGAGCTCCGCCCCACGAAATCTACCACCACCGGGCGTTGACGGGCGTTTACGCCCGGTGGTGGTGGTGTCACCTCCCGGTGGTGGTGTCTTTACATATAGGGATGAACACGTGTCCCTCATCAGTCCACACGTATTGGTCGACTAATCAACATGTCGTGTACGTGTACGTTCTGATAGAGAATCTTCTCTCATCGCCATAGTATGCTCAGACTCATTCAATCCGAACACAACCAAGAGACACCACCGAGTCCCGCATAGATCCGCCAAGTGGAGTAGAGCATCCATATACGATGACGGAGAGCGGTCCTACGGCATATGGAAAGATGTCCTGGGTGATAAAGTTCTTTGAGGAAGGTGTGGCGACCCCGGGTCCGACACGCGCTGTATGGTCTAATAGCCAATGGCAGGCCGCCTACGAATCTACAAGGTTAGAGAATGTGAGCTTCGTCCCCGAGATTCCCCACGATATCGATCAAGCGTATTTCTTCGACCCAGAGCAGACAAACGTGGTAGTGCTAGATGATCTGATGAGTGCGGTCAAGGACAATTCACACGTTGCCGGCTTGTTTACCAAGGATCGCATCATCGGAATATGTCCGTCATCTATTTGACCCAGAATCTTTTTCCTCAATGGAAGGCATCCAGAGATATTGCCTTGAACTGCCAATACTTTGTGGTGTTCTCAAATCCCATCGACAGGGCACAAAACCGACTTTGGTAGTCGAATTTATCCTCAGAACATTTCATGGCCGTTTCAAGGCGCGACAAGTCGTCCGTATGGCTACCTGTTCGTAAAATTAAAAGCTCATACCCCCGAAGATCGCTGGTTGACGACGCTCCTGTTACCCGGCGAGGGGTCACCACAACGTCATATACCCCTACACAATCTACCGAGTCCACACCTGGCAGCACCTGTTCGGCAGCAGCAACCCGCTCTCATACAGTGGATCCCCTTCATACCATCAGTCTCGCAATATCACCCAACCGTGAATGACCAGCCCAAACCCGTACAAAAGAATGAGCACAACGTGAACTCGAGGTAATGGAAGCATTTCTTTGAAGAAAGTATGGACGACGAGATGGGCGAGACGTTGGGTGCAACAGAAAATAAGTTTCGCCACAAAGGGTATTCGAAAGAGGAAGGCGCAATTTTACCCATAACACATTGGCACATTGGCACGCAGACTACGACGGGCTTTACGTCAGCAGTATGCCGACCTCGTGACCCATATGAAATTGTTGGACTATAAATAGACTACACGGCACCATCTTCCTCATTTCACCATGAGCACTATGGTGTCCACCTTGTTTGAATCCTACAACGATGATATTCTAGCTGAAGCGTTACGTCAAGCCAATGTCGATTATTATAAAGCTCAAGCTGGAATCACCGTTCAGCAAGAACGCATGCGTTGTCATCTTATCACGCTCATAGGTGATTTCCAATGGATGACACGGGTATGTCTTCTGCTGCATAAGAAACAGATAGTACCCAAAGAGGGTACCAACACAACGACCCGCGCCTAGAATCTGCTGGCACTACATGAGGCATTTCATACCTTTATGGAGACGCAGCTGGAGACGGGAAATTATCTTCTTCAACCCCAACATAATGATGTCCGTCCATAGATGATCGACAATGTATAAGGCGTTGAGATAGGACGTCAAGGCGTTGAGACGGGCGTTAAGGTGTTGAGACGGGCGTTGAGGCGTACAAATAGGGCGAACAACGAGCTTCTACGGGCGTCACCGCATTTCGATGAATTAGTGTCAATTCCATGAAAATCAGAGCTTTTGAGATATTTCAACAGGGCGTTGAAGCGTTAAGCTGGGCGTTGGTGGGCGTTACTGTCTATAAAAGCAATTCCACGTATTCTAAAAACGTGCACAGTCGAAGTTCAACCAACAACATAGGTTATACATGCTCTGAGTGTGAACGTACGTTCACCAGATATTACGATATGATACGACCCGAGAAAAATATACATGGGATTGAAGACTCCGAGGCACAAGAAGCCGATACAGAGACTGCTGAGAATCGCATGCGCAGACAGACGCTATTCCCATCCCACGCCTATACAGCTGGACGCTCTCCTACGAGAACTTCACACTGATACCTCCCACCACCCATTCGGACCATTAGGGGTCCACCTCGGCCAAAAAAACCCTCCTTCCCATGACCGTTTCCCGAAAAACCCTGTCTGTGCATGCGCAGAATTTTGTAAACGGACGACACACTAGCCCAGTCGGAATGAACACTACGAATGCTTCACGATGACACTTCATACAACTCAATCGGACCACTAGGGGTCCACCTAGACCCCAAAACGTCCATTCCAATACACTTTTTTCCACTGCGCATGCGCGGAGTGACGTCAGTTCCACGTCACACCGATCCAGTTGGATGTTCCCTCACGAGTGCTTCGCACTGATCCCTCACTCGACCTAATCGGCACACCAGTGGACCACCCCGATCCCAAAACGTCCATTCCAATACACTCTTGACATTAGTTCCACGTCATACCATCCAGTCGCATGCTCTCTCATAAGTGCTTCACACTGATACCTCACTCGACTCAATCGGATTATTAGGGGTCCACCTACAGCGCTACTTGCCCAGTGCGCATGCCCACAGTGACTTTTTCAAAAAATTTCACCGCTTGGCTTCGAGACCGCTACCAACGTGTTTTACGTGATGGGATGAAAAAAAAAAAGATTCAACAACCCATACCGCAAATGTCCAGGAGTGGGTTTCCTATTAGGTTAAACATTGTGTCGGAATGGGCCTACACCATAGCCGTATATAGATCTGCTATGTTGGGGGAGATCACTCTTGTTGAGCCGTTCACCGGAAGTGACCTTCACATGACCCGGATGTGACGTTTGACCCGGATGTGACCTTTGACCGAATGTGACGCCACGGACCTTCATTTGGGACCCTCATTTTTTCGCGGGAATTCCCACTATTGCTGCCCGGCCAGACTGATAAGTATGGATTAAGTTTTTGAATTTGATAGAGTTTTCTCCATGGAATAAAAGATCACGTCATCAAACATGGCCGCCGTATACATGATTTTGTTTGAGCGACGCCTGATCATGATTTCCGAAGCGGTTTTCCACCTCCCTCTACTTCCTCTTTACTTCCCCCTACTCTTCGTCCTTCTCCTGCCCCTATTCTTACTCCTTATTCTGCCCTTGCTGTTACTTCTCATACTGCTGTCGATTTCCCCCCTCCTCCTCGTGACCCTGCTCTTCCTTCTCCTGCCCTCGTTCCGAACTAGAACCTGTGACCTGAATAGCCTGTTCTTCCATTAATTACTGTAGCCATGCTGGATATATCGCTCAGACATGCCAACTGCGCAGTTCTTGTGAGGAATCCATACCTTGAATGCGAAGAAATGAACTTCATATTTTTCTCCGAATACGAATATGGCCCCGTCATCGGAGTGAGCCAGGAACTCCTGAACTCTGTCTCCCAACCAACTGAAGGCCTGGAAACCCCAATCCCATCGAAGGATAATCAAAGCCAGGGCAAATTGGATGTAGAGTCCCCATAACACTGGTCGCCATTTCACCTGTAATTAAACAAAATAGATTGAGGCAACCCAAATTGCATGATTTCTAATCAAGCTTAGGGAAGAAGAGCATGTAGTGGTGGGCGGTATATCTGATAAGACGAGTTGTTTGCTATCCAGGCTGCATTTCTCCCAAAAGACATCTCAGGGACCGAGAGTCATACCACCAATTTTGTAATCCACTGGCATACTACTATGTTTTATAGTTCCTGTTTCTCGGCAACGATGACTGTGGATGTTTGTGTTGACACACTGAACTCGGCAAGCCCACATTATTTAGCGGCATTAGGTATACGCATCAAAGGATAATGAAATAACGGCGGGGGGGGGGGGGTATGTTACTTGACATAATATAATATCAATAACATCACATATAAAATTGCGTCCTGTCCAGTTGGGGAAATTAACTTTTAGCGGTGGAGCATTTGATAGTCTATTGATCCAGCGCAGGTCCAATAATTCCATGGCTTTAGTAAACATGTTTTGCAGTAGAACGTAATAAATGCCGCTATAATTATATACAATATCTGCTCAGGAGGGTTGGGACGGTGGTGCAGTTAGCCTCACTTGAATATGATAAACATCTTAAGCAATAGCAGAAAGTTTGCCGAAGGAGATGGATATAAGGGAGAGGGGGAACGGTGGGTGAATCTCAATTATCTACGCGATAGCTCACCTTGGCGGGGTTATAGGAAAATATATAAAACACGAGGATGAAGAAAGCGATACCGGCCGCTGAGATGAGATTGTCAGGGTTTACCAGTCCGACATCAACAATCAGCCAGATCAGAATGAATATGGCATAACCCACCATGAAACACATGTAGAGCCTGTGGAAAGAGAGTAATACAGTGTATATTATAAAAGGAGCCGTCCATCCATATCTACGTCCTTGCCACAGTACGAAGTTGTAATTGAAATTCGATTGTTGCGTAACGTCGCAGTACGATGCTGTAATGAAAATGTTAATACGACTGTTTCCTACTGTCGCAGTACGACGCAAATGAAATGTATCAAAGAATAGCAATGTTCCACTCCAAAGCGATGAATTATGGACAAAGTTGAAGCATCTTCATCTATAATGAAGATGCGTGTGTCCGTGGTTCGCCCGTGCCACTGGGTCAGTGCAATTGGGAAGTGAAGTGATATGATTTAAGAAATGGTGCCCTGTTACTTTAGGGGGAGGGGAGGGGGTGGGTGGATCAGGTGGGGGTGGGGGGGGGAACAGAAAGGTATAATGGGTGACGCAATAATCCCAAGGGTAATGTGTTATGTATCAAAATGAACTATTAATTAGGTCGTCGATCCGATTGTTCCATAGCGTGCAGTACGACGTTGTAGTGGAAATGTTATTTCGGTTGTTGCATAGCTACGTCACAGTATGACGTTGTAAAGGAATCCACTTATTTTATAACGCCACAGTAATCAAAAGCATATATAAGGATGTTCGTCTGCAAGTTAAGATAGGCAGTTTTTTGACGGCTGACTTCTTGTCAAATGTTGGCGTGCGCCAAAGAGACAACCTCAGTCCCAACCTTTTTAAACTTTTCTTACACGACTTACCGGGCATATTCGACAATATTTGTGAACCTGTTAAGTTACAGTTTAGCAATTTGACCTGTCTTTTATATGCTGATGACTTGGTATTATTTATTGGTCTTCAAAATAGCCTTGATAAACTAAATATGTATTGCAAAGATTGGAACTTAAAGATTAACTTAGCCAAGATTAAAGTTGTTTCACCTTCAGGGAGGACTGTTACATGTAGTGTTAAAATAGACGGTAATGTTATTGAACAAGGGTTCAAGGGATCAAGGTTCGTTATTTCCTGATCACAGCGCCCGTTGTCGAGCAGATATATTACAATCAAGCGAAGATAGTTAAGTATATATACATATAGAATAGCCTAGTTGATTGGAAATAATTTGATTTACAGAAAAATAGCAGTCATGTAGTTGTGATACTAGAAACAATAATGCCAAGAGCAACGATTTCTCTGGCATTTTACAATAAATTATGATCTTACTGACTAGTATCTGTGTGTAACACTGAAAACGTATATTAGCTAACATCTGTCATTCCTGTACCAGTAACACATTTGTCATGTTTAGATGCAGAACCATCAGTCATATTGTTACGTGCGCTCATACAATCATGAACAAACTTACCTAAATTTTTCACAATAATTGGAAATAAGCCAAATACATTTGCTTGAAATATCGAGTTCAGAAAAGTTGGCATTCATGCTATCACATTTAAATAGAAATGTGTTCCGACAAATATTATATTTATTACGTTCGGAAGGTTTCGTGGCCCTTATGGTCCATCTCAGGGATGTTCGGGATTATTTCCTCAATATTTCTGATCAATCTGCGGTCTACGGGATGGCTGTCCTGGTGGGGGTGGAGTCTGTGTGGTGTTGAGACTGGGGGTGTCCGCTGGTTACGAGTGTCCGTCTCCTGTCTTTTAACTGAGGTAGGACATTTTTGAATCGCTAGGTGTCCGCCCTTGGTTAGATGGTAAACGGACGCTAGTCCCTCGGGACACTGTTGGCCATCAGACCAGTTGTTGTAACTTGTGCATTGCTCTGTGATCTACAGGATGGCTGGTCTGGTGGGGTGGGGTCCATATGTGGTGTGCATCCTCGGTTTCCCGTTGAGCAGCCGTCCTGGCTGCCAGAGACTCTGGCAGCCAGCTCCCTTGGAGCACCAGGTTATCAGCCACATGCTGCATTTCCACTCCCGTCCGTGATTGGTGAACCTTACGACATCGTCCCTAATGTGGTGTTGTATAGATTGTCATTTGTGAAGTCTTGTCTTGGGTCCAAGTTGTCTGGTTTGTATTGTCAAGGTTGAATGTTTTTGTGTTTTGCTTTTGTGTGATTATGTTTGAACTGATGTAGATGTTTTTAGTAAGAAGGTTTTGGATGTTCTTGTTTTCCTTGATTCTCAGATTAAAATATTCTGGGAAACTTACAGTATTCAGTAAGGGAAATAGGGATGGATTGGGAGGGGATGAAATGGTGGAAGAATCTGATGGGGGCGGTGTCTGCGTGACAGAGCAAGTCCACCAATCTCAGAAGCCTCGACTTATGTCAGCGCATCACGATATGATCTGAGAGAGTTCGCTTTTCAGACAGTCACATATACGACGTTTAATGTTGATTCAGTGGGGTAAACTTTTCCGGATGCTGGTAGGCAGTTAGGGAAGGAATAAATAAGAGGTTCCCTCGCCCTTGGCCATCACGGCCCTTCCGACCACGGCAACTATGTTACTCGTGCCCTAAACCCGTCCACTTGAGCCATTTTTAGGAGTCTCCAGGGGTTGACTTTGCCATTCGGGGGATGAACATTTTGTGAATGCTGGTTAGGCAGGTACCATTTTGGGGAATGAACAGTATGGGAATGCTGGTTAGGCAGGTACCATTTTGGGGAATGAACAGTATGGGAATGCTGGTTAGGCAGGTACCACTGTTTGTGTCAGATTTTCGCTGTGCAGGGGATTTGGTGTTGGCGCCCTTGGTTGACGGCCTGTGGCTGGGTTTTGACTTTCTCTTGGCCAATGAGTGTGTAGTGGATTTTGGAGATGGGGTATTGGTTGTTTGGTAGAGGAAGGTTTTTTGCAGTTTGAGTTTTTATGGAGTGGTGATTTGTTTAATGTGGGCTCCATTTTGTTCTGCCAGTGACAGCTTTGTGGGGATATGTTCATGGGGCCATCACGTGTATGCAGTGGAGGATGAATTATTAGGGGACCAGGTCCGGAGGACCTAGCTCCCCTATTGAAATCGTTCGGATTATTATTCTTATTCCACATGATTTTGTGTCACAGATATCTCAAGAACGATGAGGTGGATAAAGCCCAAACTTTCAGGATATGTCCTGGTGGACGAAGTCTAATGCATATACCAAGATGATTCTGATTGGTCAGATGCCTTGGCGGCCATCTTGGATTTAGCTTAAAACGTTCAACGATCTTCTCCTCTGAAACCGCTGAACAGATCGTTATGAAACTGGGTACACATGATAAATGGATTGAGTTCTCTCATTCTTAAATTTAAAAAGTTCATCCATTAAAAAAGATGGCCGCCATCGGCCAATCAAAATTGTCGGATTTCCAAGTAACGGATTTTGATTTTTGATGAATATGCAAAAAGTTTGCTTCTAGGTCACGTGGTTTGGCCGCCATCTTGAATTTGATGAAAATTTTTATCAGTTTTACAACGGCTTATTCTCGTGAATCCTGATAGATACAGATTTCTAGGTAATTGCTGTATATCCGGAAGGCCATTGTCTGTTGCACCGAAAGCAAATATTTTTGATTGGCTGAACGGTTTGGCGGCCATACTGAATTTTACTCCAAACCTTCTAAGATCATCTCCTCTGAAACCGCTAAACCGATTGATGCGAAACTTGGTACAGAGGACCAATGGGTCGAGGCCTATCAAATTCTATTTAGAAAGCTTCTGTATGGAAGAAGATGCCTGCCATCGACCAATCAAAATTGTCGGAATATGAAGATACGGATTTTGTGAGAAACCTTATCTATATTGCAAGCGTTTATTCTCTTGAACCTTGATAGATACAGATTACTAAGCTGCTGAGATATACTGTAAAGGCTATGGTCTGTTGCACTGAATGCAAAATACTGTCGATTAGCTGAACGGTTAGGCGGCCACCTTCCGGCATATGCCTGGACACTAGGCCCTGTGTAGACCTGGTCCCCGGGAGCAACTGCTCGCAGTTCCAATTGTATTTGGTTTTGTTGTACAGGATGTTTATTTAACCCTACCTGGCCGGGGGGGGGGGGCGGAAAGTGCCCCCCTAGTGAACTTTTCTCTGCTGCTCCGAAACAACAAAACCGAGGAGGCTGAAACTTGGTGACGTTTAAGTTTATCTTATTGGGGTCATTTTGGGCCTATTTTCATATACCCCCAGGCAGACGATCATGGGTAAATTCAAAATGGCGGCCATGTGGTATCCGCGAAAGTCGTGTTTTCCAATCTTTTCGCTCCATTTCTTCACATTTTCCTTGCCTAAAAGGCCTTGAAAGTATATTATTTATACAAAACTAATTATTCCCTATTTTATTAGATTTTTTTCTAGAGAAAAATCTGAAAATGAAAATTTTGAAAAATCGACACCAAAAAGGCCGAAAAATGGCTTCCGAGAAGATGACGTCACTGTGACGTCATCATGGAGGCCATCTTGGATTTTTCATTTCCCGGTAGAGCTTGAACCCAAGATAATGTGTGGCAAGTTTCAGCGCTCTAGCCTTATTGGTAGAGAAAATATATAGGGGGGGCACTTTCCGCCTCCCCCCCCAGGCTGCGATACTCCCCAAATCGCCCAGGCCAGATAGGGTTAAAGCATTGTGAAATGGAGGTTTTGATTTTCTGTTTTGTTGTACAGGAGGTTTATTTGGAGCACTGTGAAGTTGAGTTCTAGACCCAAATTGTTGGTAATATGTTGTGTAATGTAATGTGTATTCGGAACTGCTGTACTAGAATTATCGTGAGCGTTGAAGAACTCCGGTGTGTGTTGAGCACTAGTTTGTGTCGTGGCGCTGTACGTGTAGCGTATGGAAAACACTGGTTTGTACTGCGGCGTCGCCCGTGTCATGTGGGAGAAATTCTGGTGTGTATTCGGGAGTTGGATGTTATTCGAAAATTGCGATTTGCGCTGCGGCGTTGTAGTTGTGATGAGTTATGGGAGAATTTGATGTGTTGTGATGAACTAAATGTGTTTAGGAATTCTATGTGAGGGAATCGGGCCTGGGTTCGATAGTTGGTGTGATTAGAGAATTGGTATGTATGAAGATTCTATATGGTGGATCTACGGGTTAATGACATTTCTGTGTGATTCCTGTTGAGATTTTATAACTGTGTTCTTTGTGGGGTTTTTTCTGTGTGTTAAGCTGTGTGGTATGTTCATGAAAGTCTAGGTGAGGTGAAGTTTAACATATGGATGGAGTGACATGGAGGAGATATAGTAAGAGAATATGTAGTACGGGAAGCTATGTTGGAGACCTGGGGTTGAGGGAGACGTCCCTCTTCATCCCATGTCTTCGCGATGAAGCTCTGGTGAGTTGTCTATCCGATATTCTGCCGTGTGCGTTATTATTTATCGTGAATCGGGGGCTAGGATAGCCACCACTCGGGGAGTGAATACTTGCGTCATTGTTTGATTATAGTCTCAACCCTCTTCTAGTTATGAGCTCAATGATTTTTTTTGTGTGAGCTTGAAACCTATCGGAGTTACAGTTGATGGTTATGTTCTTCATTCTAAGTTTTTCTGAGGGATATTCTCTCTGGTGGGGTAGCCGTTTGCGAGAGCCTATTACATTGAGGTCAGTGGGCGTGTGGTGCGCACACACGTTTCTGGCTCTTTGTGCGTACGCCCTTGAAGGGCCCTTCCAATCGAAATTGTTGGCTGCTGACGAAGGCGAGCCTTGAAATTATTAGGGGAGGGAGAATGGGGAGCCCAATTTATAGTCTGGACAGTTGGTTCCAGTCGTGGATGGTACGGTGTTCTGGTGTTTAGTGTGGCCGTGAAGCTGGTAGGCTGGCCTGCGGATTATATTTTTGAGAATTAAAGTGATCAGTCCCCTGAGACTGACCATTTGAGTGAGATTTTTAGTGGATTTGGGTGTAATTATAAACAGTCTGTTAATGAGACTGAACTAGTGGGATGGTTACCATATTATTGAAGTTGGGTGCTTTTAAGGGTGCAGTGTACTTTTGTACACTGCATGTTACGGATTTTGACACGTGTGATATAACATGGAGAATTCACGTCTTTGTCTCGTATTTTAGTAATTGTTGGCAGCGCTGGAACGGCGATTGCCTGGGATAGGGAAGGGTTCTAGAAGGGCGAAATAAGATCCTCGCCAAAAAGAAAACGGGGAGGGGTGTTGCAGAGATAGCTTTACGCTCGGAACTGTTGATCACTGATATGCCAGGAGATTGCATCATCCGGGCTAATTCCTCTGAACCCACTCAAACCGGTTTTGGCCCGAAGGCTTGAACTTCGGGAATCTTCGGTGCATGCACTGGTATTGTCAGATGAGGGTTGGGATTCTAAGAGCAAGGACGTGTTTTCGGGTGGTGGAGGGACAATTTTAACGGGGGATATTTCAGCTTTCTATCGCACTATAGGTGTTGCTAGGCGGGGCACACCTTGCTACGACACTATCAACAGATAAGCTTTTTTTATGAAAATTCACTCCTACACATACTTAGGAACAGATTTCAGTCAGTCCGGTTCATTTTCAGAAGCTAAGCAGCATATGTACAATAAAGGTCTGAAATCTTTTTTTCACTTCACTAAGTCATTTGGAAACTTCCTGCCAAATATAGACGAGTTTACATATTTTTGATCATACCGTTAAACCAATTCTCCTGTATGGAGCGGATATCTGGGGTTGTATTAATGGGAAGAGAGTTCTACAGAAAGGTACTTACCATATTGTTAAACTATTGGATGAGGCACCTTGTGAAAAATTACATTTGCGATATCGTAAACATATTTTAGGAGTACATCGTAAGTCAAGTAATTTGGCAGTTAGAGGGGAACTTGGCAGATTGCCAATCTCGTTAAATATTGCCAGTGTGTCTATTAACCTTTTTGGGATTCAAATGGGAGGGGGACGAAATGCCCCCACTATTTTTCTTACCCTTGAGCTAGGGGACTGAAACTTACCACACTATACCCTTGAGTCAAGCTCTACCAGAAAAGGTAAAAATATCCAAGATGGCCCTTATGATTTTAAAAACGGAATTTTTGGTCGATTTTTCGGTCCAATTTTCCGAATTTTTTATTTATGCAATTTCTCCGCAAAAACTGCAATGATAAATTAGTAATACACGATGTGAAAAATAAAATAGTTTTTGCCCACTTTTCATTGCGGAAAAGCAGAAATTTTGAAGAAATATGACAAATATATCACTTTTCTGGCACCCATTTTTTGTCATTCCGGAGATAGCGCAGAAAGTTTGATAGGGGGGCCATCCCCCCACCCCGGCCAGCAGGTAGGGTTAAATACTGGACAAGCCTTTCATCCTTAAGTGATACTAGTATACTAGGAGAAGCGTATGCATTATCATGCGATCTCCATAGACAGAATATTGACTCTTGGATAGGAGGAGTCGACTCAATTCTTGAGATGCTACGTCTTTCTCATTTAAAAGATTGTTTTCCATGTCAGCTCGAAAGCTAAGTAATACAGTTTATCGATGCATCTCAAATTTATACATTAAAAATTGGTCGTAATGCGTGAAAATTCCAAATCTTCAAAAATTAATTTTAGAAAATCCTATTCAATTTCGAGAAGCTTATTCAGGTAACAAACTGAGAACTTACCAGCGTTTTAAATCACGTTTCGTTCTGGAACCGTACCTTTCTTTTACTCTGTCCGCAATTCTGAACATCAGAGAGCGTTAACTCGTTTTCGGATAAGTGCTCAGGGTCTCAATATTGAACGCGGCAGATATTATAACATGGATATTATTAATAGAAAATGTATTTTTAGTGATGTAATTAAAGCTGAAGTTCATTTCTTAATTAGATGCCAAGCTTATGCAGATATTAGATTAGCTTTATTCACTACTGCTAGCAAAATATCAGTAAACTTTATCACTTTGTCAGATGTTGACAAATTTATATGGTTATTGAGTAATGAAAATCATACATTAACCTGTACTTTGGCAAAATTTATATATGAAGCAGTGAATATACATTGTAAAGGAAAATAACCCACCTCGTTAAAGTGCATTACATTCAGTTATATAGCTTGGAAACCATTAATTAATATGATTTTTTTGTATGTTGTTATTAAATCTTTATTCTTTTCACGGAAGGGGTGGGTAAATCATTATTAATCAGGGATCTGTCTGTTCATTGATTGGGAGGTACATTGTCAATCGTATAAGCAAAACTTCAATACTGCTGTAAAAATTATTATAAATTCAGTTGTATGCTCTTTATAGGGCGCTGAGATCAGCAATAAAGATTCTATTTATGCAGACAAGTATGACCCAGTACGACGTTGTGAAGTACATGTATTCAAATGTAGCAATATTCCACCACAAAGCAATGCATTAGCGACAAAAGTGAAGGACACAATCATGAGAGCGGGTATCTTGACAGAGATAAGATCCTGGAAATAGTGTCATGTGACTTTAGGTGGTCAGAATGTGTGTGTGTGGGGGGGGGGGGGGTGACATCCGTCCATGTCACTGGGTAGTGATATGATCATAGAACTTGTGCACTGTATGGGGATGACAACGGTGTAAGGATAACGCAATCAAATAGGGGCAAATATATGCGTCCAATCCGAAAGTGCTCCCTGATGACTCTTACCAAATGTTGCTCGGCCTTTTATTATTTATACGAATTTCGAATTGGTACTGTGAGATCTGACGCTTGCCATGAAAAGTGCTCATGCAACCACCGCGCTAGGGGTCTAATAATACTCCAGCCACCAGTCAGATGTTTGGACTGGATTCGGGGCCGCGCGCACATCGCCGGAAGTGACATCATATATAGTAAAATAGATCTTTACCGAACATTTCGATTACTTTTAGTAAAGTAGTTCGCTCATGTACAAAACTGATGGAGTTGTTCGACCGGATTCAAACTGAACTGTGCGTACGTGGGTTTCCCCTATACGTCATAGCAACGTCAACTAGAATGTCAACTTCCGCTATTGGAGGCAGGGATGATAAATGAGCCTGTGAAATGAAGCATGCGCTGTGGAGAGGATTGTGCCCCTGTAGATTCTCCCTTGCAAGATGTGTCAGTGATACGTTTATTTCTATATATAGAAGTAGGTATTGCACGGAAAGAGCGACATCTGATCTACAGTCCTTCACTGTGGTGTACAGCCGACTTTGTGCAATAATTGCCCCATTAAACACCGTTAATATTTATATATAGGTAGCAAAGTCCGATCCGACATTCAATGTTCACCCGTCATCCATAAAAGAACTTTCGCGTCAGTAATCGAAAAAGTTATATGGTGTGACAGTTATCATGAATTCCAAATGTGTCTGAAATAAAAATGAGGAAATTCGTGTGTCCACTACTGGAATAGTTGCTTTCTGCAAACTTTCACGGAACGAAAAACGCTTGGTAAACATGCAAAGAATGGACATAATTGAAATACTCACCAGTGAATAATTTTCAGTGATCGCTTCTGCTCCTCTGGTGTCTTGGATTTGAATGATTCCTTGGCACGTCTCCACGGAGCCATTATTGTGTCGCCCGAAAATGACCATAGGATACTCCAAATTATAAAGACCGTGGCCATGACAGTGATGACCAATAACCTTATCGACCCCTCATCACCATATTTGTAATACATGCAGTAACCAAAGTAGCAGAAATATAGAAGAGCCAGCACGATATATATAATGGTCCAGATAGTACCGTTGTGTTCGTCATAGCCATTCTTTATTCCATTTTGGACGGAAAATATCATCTTAGAATAAGCGCTCTGATCTCCATCATCTTCGTCTTCATCACTATCGTCGTCGTCTTTCTTCGTCTTCTTCGGTGGCGTGTCAACATCGATGCCAATATCTTCGGTTTCGATCTGAATTAAATACAAATGGATTTTTTAGAAAAATATATTATTTTTTCTATATCTTAATTTAAAACACTAGATTCGCTTTGGTTCAAGGTGTTGTGAATATACTAAAAAAAACAAACATATTAAATTGTATGCGATCAAACAGAAACAAGAACAGACGAAAGCCCAATTTCACCTTTGATTTTGAACGTTTACAATATACATTTTTTTGCTGATTCATGCACCTTTTTGCGCACGAAACACAGCAGTTTATTGCAGAATAAAAGACATTGACTTCTGCACTTTACCCTGTGGAAACTACACTTTACCCTGTGGAAACTACCACTTTACCCCGTGGAAACTACCACTTTACCCTGTGGAAACTACCACTTTACCCTGTGGAAATTACCACTACCACTTTACCCTGTGGAAATTACCTCTTTATCCTGTGGAAATTACCACTTTACCCTGTGGAAACTACCACTTTACCCTGTGGAAATTACCACTTACCCTGTGGAAACTACCGCTTTACCCTGTGGAAATTACCACTTTACCCTGTGGAAAGTACCACTTTACCCTGTGGAAACTACCACTTTACCCTGTGGAAATTACCACTTTACCCTGTGGAAACTACCACTTTACCTTGTGGAAACTACCACATTACCCCGTGGAAACTACCACTTTACCCTGTGGAAATTACCTCTTTACCCTGTGGAAACTACCACTTTACCCTGTGGAAACTACCGTTTACCATGTGGAAACTACGCTTTTTTCCTTTTCACCGATAAACAAACATGTTTTAAGTTTAAACGTGAATAAATGAGAATAACTTGGTCATGATGCTTTAAGGTTCCAGAATTCATAGAGAGAAGATATTCGACACCTTATCAATGTTTGCTCGAGTGAATTGCTATAAATAAACTCACCAATTAAGAGGAGTGTTTTCGAAAGTTATTAATTCAGACATCTAGAATTTTGTGATAATAGTGATGTCACAAGTTCTGATTACTTTATCTGAATTTTTGGATTATAAATTGAACGGTTTGTAAACATTTAGTCTCCAACTTTCATGGCTGACAAATTCTAATCTTCCCATCAAATAGTTGAACTTTCTGATTTTTACAATATATAATATATAATAAGCAAACCGAAAAAGCCTGCCTCATTTTGTCCAAGTTTGCCTACGTTAAAATATTATCCATGCTTCTAGTTGGAGTTGTGGCGTTTTTCACACTTGTTCAAATTGTTCAAAACTCTCAATTATCGTAAATCAATAGCAGAACGAAATTTAAACAAAGTAGGCCTTCTTCTTCCATTTGAACACTATATACTGAAAGAATCTAAGTTCAAATATTTTTGATGAAAAGTTTAGAAGATATAAGTGAAGAAATTGACGACAAAATTGGCACGAACCGCCCCCTATAAATTCTGTGAGGAAATATATCCGTTGTTCTGGTGAGTTTATTTACATCAATTCAAATCTGATCTCTATAGGCATCTTTCATCCTTAATAAATTTCCTGTGAGTTCCGAACAAATTGACCGAGATATTGCGAGTAGATCATAGTTACTAGAATATAACCAGCCTAGTATGTAGCCGAATTTTAATGTTGATTGAGTATTACTGAAGTAACACCAAGGATGATTAAAGTTCTGATACGCAAATGATCGCCTGTAAGAAAGTCAGAAAGAAAATTGCTGTAAAAATAGGCATACTGCATGATATTAACAGAATTTACCTATTGAAATATAAGTCAGAAATCATCAGGTTTTGACAGAGAGAAACAGAATAGCTCAATGGGCTCCAACACCCCTCGGCTAGCAGATATTGTCTAAACTGAGCAATCATGCAACACGTATTTTTAGAACTTTGACAACATCATTTATGTTCACAAAAATGTTATCTAGTTGTCTCGTTTTAGGAATAGCCAGTTGAACCAGGTCAGATTTTGCCAAGTCCTTAATTGATGGGATAAAATTGCGTGGAGGTTTTGGTAGAGAATGACCAAATTCCTAGAACTAATAAATATACTCTACTACATAGCTCATAATCAAATCGAGTAATCAGTCTGAGTAAACATCGATGTATATGAAAAATATCTCCGTGAGCATACCATCGCGGTTTACTGAGATTGATTGAGTAATATGATATTGGATAGATCAATTTTCTGGTCTATTTTAACTTAGTTGCATATGGAACATGAATTTGGTGTTCTTAGACTTGACATACAGGATTTGGTCTTCAGAAAATAAAATACGCCAAGGTCAAGGCATATGTGGTGTAAATTTGGAGAATGTAGATATAATCCTTCATGAAATATCGTACTAAATAGAATCTGACCTGGATAAATTAGAACAAGGTTGGTCATCTTCAGCACATCACCTCTGGACCATCGCCACATGTATACATTGGAAGCTTGGCAATATTTCTTCATGTTATATCATAATAAACAGTAAATGACCTTGAAAAATAGGTCAAGGTTATTTAACTGGGATAGGCTTCTGAACAATCACCAGTTGCATAATATTACGTAATATCAATTTGGAGACCCTAGTTTAAATCCTTTAAAAAATACAGTAAAATAGTTGATTATTCAGGTAGCAGCTACCTATTCGCCCCATATAGGCATGGGTCACGTAACTAACAGTTTCTTCATTTAGGTATTTTGGAAGCTCTAAACCACTTTGAAGGCTGTCAACAGACGCTATCTATGAGAACTGGCATCCGAAGGGACTTCGCCAGCAGTTGGTAATGTAGCCAAAAAAAAACAAAAACACGAAATTCATGAAGCTGTAGGAATTATTTATGGACTATAGCTAGCTACTGTCTCGTGGTATATGTGTACCAAGTTTGGGGGTCCTAAACCACTTGCAAGGGTGTCCACGGATGCTATTTGTCACAGACAGACACACATACAGGCGGACATTTCAGGGCGGCTCTTTTAGTAGAAAAGTTGTCTTTGAATCAGGAGGAACCAAGTTTTGAGGTCAGACCCCAGCCTCGTACATCTCCTGACGTATACTCCAGAGAACACATGTGAGTAGACTTGCTGTGGATTAATTATGTCAAGTGGTGTTCACACTGCCCTTTGTGACAGAATGACACCATTTCTTGATTTATGGCTTACAAAATCTTGCGACAGCTAGGCATACAGTGGCAGAAAGCCAGCATACCATTTGGTCACAAAACAATTTTTAATTTATAAAAGTTACCATCGTCACTTAGCGGAAAATTCACTTTTCGTTCACATTAACATTCTAGGTAATTTTCATAGATTAATTATAAATGTTGATCATGTGTCTGTTTGAATTCCAATACAAAGCAGGTCGTCAACAAAAGCTCATACAATAGGTAATCCTGTGGAGATTCGCGAACCGTCAACAGAATCAATCAGCTGAACGACTATCGTCTGGCTACAAGCACTGCCCGCAATTGAAAATATCGTTAACACGCTCTCAGCGTTGAGATTACTCCGCAATATATACCTTCCTTCTTTCCGCTAAAAGCCTTTGTTTCATCAACCAAATATATCCCAAAAGTATTTAATAAATAGCTTACACCGAAAAAGAAGTTCATATATATTCTTGATTTTCTCGCCGTTCTCAACGAATCTATTTGCGTAGGAAGCTGCATATGTGCGTGATTAGTCTCATCGTAACAAACCCACGTGTGTTCCCTGGTCTTCGGGTCTGTGCTAGAGCATTCGACTGCGGGCAGTGCTTGTAGCCAGACGATAGTCGTTCAGCTAACTTGCGCTGTTCGGAGTTTGCTGATTCACCAGAACTATTCTGTTCTGTCAAAGTTTCGAATTTGTTTACCAATGCACCAATCATTGTGGTCGGGACTATATAAATAAACTACATTTTGCATTCATCGATATATAAGTCTAATGTCATTGAATCGAAATGGTCAAATTGTCGTTAGATATGCCAGATATGTATGTACATTTTGCAGGACCATCTGGAATATTAATCCAGAAAGGGATGCTTTATACTACGTGTCAGAACTATATCAACGACGAAGGCTCGAAGCATATAATATACAGGGTCTTGCAACTTTTAGTGGTTTCCTTCCAATCGATGGAAGCTAGATAAATATTCTTCACTGCGTTCCCACATATGAATTAATAAAACTAGAACGAGTGAGTGAGTGAGTGAATAGGATTTAACGTCGCTTTCAACATTATTTCAGCTATATCGCTAAGAACCAACTAAGCACCACCCAGACAAGTTGCGTTCCTGCTACTTCAAAGAATAAATCTTTGAAGCAGCATGGAATCAGACACCATCCATCCACCCTATCAAACACTGAGGACAGCACACAAGACACAGACAGGACGCTTACATGGTGCAATAAAGACAAGAGATTTGAAACTGATAAAATAAAAAGATCTGCATATATTCGTATTCATTGGAGAAGCCATAGTGGTCTGCCATAAAGGGACACTCAATTTGTACCGGGCAACATAGCGAAACCAACCCTGTTTTTAAAATCTAACACATGGATTTCACTATCGAGCTAATCGGTTAACAAAGGACGATCAAATAGCGGACTGAGCAACTTTTTTAGATTGCCGTTCTTGCCGATTGAAAACAAATATGATATATCAAGTCAAACAGTATTTTGCTCCCCAAGATTTGTTTGTCGGAAAATAGGGTACCAGAGCCAACATGCACGTAATGCAACACATCCAGGCTATCTCAGACTTGAACGATTAAACGAGTTGGATAGTTTGGAGGTTAAAAAGGTCGATTTTGCCCAATAAAGTCAAGGGTATATCGAACTAAAAGTCATAGGCGACCATTGATATACATATCGGCATCGCATGGTATCGAAAAAAATTTGTCGTCTATCTAATTTGCATAATCATAGACACGGTTTGTTCTCTATTAAAAATAATACTATGCACACATCCATTGGGAAATCACTGTTACATCATGGAACTGTATATAAGCTAAGTCGCCTGAAGATTTAGAAGCGTTATAAAGAATAAATCAAAAGTGATTAGCAAAAACGACTTTTTTTACCTCCATTTTTGAGAGGAAGTTCTCTCTAACCATTTAACAACCACCTCGCTGGGGGTCTAATAATAAATGGGCCTGCGAAATGGAGCATGCGCTGTGGGGAGGATGGCCATTTAAAAGAATATTGAGCAAAAGGTTACCCATTATACATCATATAGTAGAACCTCTATACCTTAGTGAAGCATCCACGATCTAAAACTACTTTCAATGAATGGTTTTGTGATATCGTTTTTTATCGCCTTGTCACAATGAGGCGTTCATTAAATGTGCTCAGTAAGGCCCGTGAATACGTTAGAACGATTCATCTCTACATCTTCAAGCACATCAGTGCTTACCATCTTCATGTGGTTTTTGCTCTCTTGATAAAAAACCGCGGATGTTGCATTTTTTATAGTGTTCGTGTTAAGAATTCAAACACACATATTTACAAGGTTTTGACAACATTTCATAATATATTTCTACGTTGGATAATTTGAAGCTGTACTTATATGTTTTATTGACAGCTTTTCATGGTTCTTACACATCCATACACCGGAAATTATCTTTACTTATGTTCTAGTACTCGTCCCATCAATTGAAAAAAGACTGCATCTACAGGGTAGCAAAAAAATGTCCACCTTTTACGCACTATATATACATATCTATGGCTGCATCACAAAAAAAAAGAATATTGCAAAAAAAAGACTTTCTTGTGACGTAGGCATATATGTATATATATAGCAGAGATGAAGTACCTTTCCATGTGTTAAATTCATAGACACAATACATTTATAATTAGATAAATAAGACACCACTGGTGGAAATTGTTTTTACCCGCCCTGTATATCGGAATAGAATTGGTTATCCATCACAGACATCGCCACACTGGAGACATCACGCCTTTGCCGGGAACTCCGGATTGATAATTATTATTGTACAACCAGTGCATGTGAGGAAAAGTCCAGTCACAAACCTCGACACACTGGAAGCATCACGCTAGGATCGATCCTTTTGGTAAACCAAAGACATCGGCACCCCTCCGAGGAAGGCGCGCGCGGCGAACATCTTTGCACACTTCTCCACATAATGGGCAAAAGGGGCGCACTACAAATCCATTTTGGTCCCTGCATTGTTTCGTACACTTGTCCATGGATGGTATTTTAAAGCTGGATCGCAGAAAACAGGACCCGCAACTGATTCTTACACCGTGAACCTCCATCAATCTGAAACAAGCCTAGGTGCTATTCGTCAGCATCCACACGCGTATTATCGCAATGTATAATATGACTGGACAGCCTCTAGAGTGTCGATATCTGCGATTGGTCTTTTCGTCACAGCCCACTGGGATTGGTAGAACAGTATAGTAATTAATTACCAATCCGGAGCTCCCGATGTTGAACAATTTAGCAATTTCATGCCGTCGAGTCATCACGGGCGATAACTCTTCTTATGGTTATATATGGGCACATGTTTAGCGGGCACTATTACTTGTCATCGCTTTTAGCTATCAAAAGGACGTGAGAAAAACCCCTTTGCGTGTGACGGTAATAAAGCGGATTTTTTTTTTTTTTTGAAAAAACCCCGTTCAAAATCAATTTTTTTTTTAAGTGTACAAACTGCATTATCAGCCTGGACAAATATATGGTAGCAAGTTGCATAAAAATGAATTGATGGTCGAATAAAATGTGAACGCTAGCTGCCTATTTTGGTATTTTTGAGACTTTTATAGGGCGGTGTCATATATTTGTTACAATAGAAAATCCCCACTATAAATGCCTCCAAAATATCAAAACAGGCCAGGGATCACATTTTGTTCGAGCATAAATCCATTTTTATGCAACTGACCATCGTAACATTTTGTATGTATACTTCGAGAAAATTTGATTTTGCAGGGTTTGGGTTCGAAAAAAAATCAGCTTTATTAGCGTCACGGCATATGCTATTAAAGGAGTTTGTCCCATGTTTACGTCACATATCCGCGGAGGAGGCAAGGATATTAACTTCATCTTTTAACACATTTGAACAGGATATTCAAATCAAGCGCCTTGAAGCTCAACATATTTCCCCATATAGAAGCGTACGGAGCTGTGACAACTACCCCCAGTAATGACCCTGCTGGTGAGTGCACAGGTTTGTGATTAATAGAGTATAAGATTCATGCGGACCTGCGACTTTGACACTAAAAGTATTATGGATCTCTTGAAGCTCATGTCAAACCTTCACAAAACAAACACAAATGTTCACACAGCACTGAAATTAATAGAGATTTTTCGAAAGTTCGGCAAAATAAGGTACTTGGTTCTCGCGACCTACATTTTGGTATACACCGTAAAATAATCTATAGCTACACACTTATATTTTATTGAAACATGTTTTCTACAGGCCTCGCTTGAATAATTGGGTTAAGATACGGAATTCAACTGCTGTCCCACTTCTTAAAATCTCTATCAAAATGCTATACGTACACTGAAACACGTACACAGGTGTGTGGAATGCAAATACTAGTTCTATTAGAAATAATCACACAAACAGACGCACGAAGTTTCCTAAGTGCGACCTGTTATAATATGTGGAATGTTATGATAATTCTATGCAGTTTAAGAGAGCAGCGAACAAGTTGATTCACTCATACCTAGTTAAACAGCCATATATGAACCATTACAGAAACTCTATGATTGATTGGATGTTCTTACAATTTTCTCCACAAACCAATGAAAATGTCGGATTTCATTTTGAAAATTTGAATTGACCAATCACGTGCTATGGAACTGGATGATATCCCATGATGTATTGTTGTTTCTATTATAACTCCACCACAAAATAGCTTTCAATTTTTCAAATACATACATATCGTGAAGTCTCTGTTGGAAAACATACCATCGGTATATAAAGATGTGGTTGAAACAATAAGAGCAGAAGATTTGCCTGTCTTTATCCAATCATTCCCCCATCCGGTCATCCGGTCATTCATCCAATCATTCCCACGTCCGGTCATCCGGCTATTCATCCAATCATTCCCCCATCCGATAATTCATCAAATCATTCCCCCATCCGGTCATCCGTCCAATCATTCCCCCATGCGGTCATCCGACCATTCATCCAATCATTCCCCCATCCGGTCAGACGGTCATTCATCCAATCATTCCACATACGGTCATCCGGCCATTCATCCAATCATTCCCCGATCCGGTCATCCGGCTACTCATCCAATCATTCCCCTATCCGGTAATTCATCAAATCATTCCCCCATCCGGTCATCCATCCAATCATTCCCCCATCCGGTCATCCGACCATTCATCCAATCATTCCCCCATCCGGGCAGACGGTCATTCATCTAATGATTCCCCCATACGGTCATTCGGCCATTCATCCAATCGTTCGGCCATCCGGTCATTCATCCACTCATTTCCCTATCCGGTCATCCGGTCATTCATCCAATCATTCCCCCATCCGGTCATTCATCCGATCATTTCCCCATCCGGTCATTCATCCAATCATTTCCCCATCCGGTCATCCGCTCATTCAACCAATCATTTCCCATCCGGTCATCCGGTCATTCCTTCAATCATTTCCCCATCCGGTCATCCGGTTATTCATCGAATCATTCCCCCATCCGGTCATTCCCCCATCCGGTCACCCGGTCATTCATCCAATCATTCCCCCATCCGGTCATTCATCGAATCATTTCCCCATCCGGTCATCCAGTCATTCATCCAATCATTCCCACATCCGGTCATGCATCCAATCATTCCCACACCCTGTCATCCGGACATTCATCCAATCATTCCATCATCCGGTCATTCATCCAATCCGCCATATCCTGCTTAATCATACACTTAGAAGAAAAATAGTATTGTCTTTGCAAAACCACGGCTGAAATCTTTCACTTAATGCAAACAATAATATTGGAGTGGCTTTCTCGATTAAAGCCCAGATATTATTTATCTTACACATCTGATATTTTTCTCATTGCTCTCTATATCAATCACATCTCACATTGCACACTTCTCTCGTCACATTTCACATTGATCCCTATATCCTTCTCATTCCACATTGCTCCCTATACCCTTCTCATTGCTCCCTATACCTTTCTAATTTAACATTGCATCCGTTTTTCAATATTTGACCTTGACTTGTGAAGTTATATCCGGTCATTGCGTAATTTCCGGTGATTACGTCACTTCCGATGATTGCATCACCTCTGGTGATAACGTCACTTCAGGTGATGACATCACTTGCTCCCTCCTCCTTGATGATGTGAAGCCCGACCTCCTCACTCCACTGCTCCGGACCCTCAGAATGCTCTAATAAAATTAATGACCAATTGTGGTGATCAAATATTGATAATATTAGGCTCCGGATGGCGATCATCTGGGGAGGCTTGCCCTGGAAATGTGGGGTATAGAGGTTGGGAAAAGAATGGCAACATCAAAATTCTTCATCTGCTTAAATTAATTCAGTTAATCTAGCTCTGTTGTCAAACTCGCAGCTAAACGATCCAGTCTAAATTCTGATCAAAATTCTAGATATTTTGTACAACTTTCTCGTGTATTTGATCTATTTTCGGCTATATATATCATTGTACGTGTTCTCGTTCGACCTCATTCTGATGTCATCTCGAACCCGGAATCTACAAATCGTACAAACATTATCTCAGGAGACTAACTCGACCTGTTTTGTGTGTTATCTGCTTTATTTCAAATCTTGAGACATATGTAGATCTATGTGTGTCATTTGGCTCGAAGGCAGAATACACAGCGACAGGTCGGTAGTTAATAAACTAAGAAGTTGTAGGGAGATATACTTTTTGTCAATTATCCTAAAATTTAATGTCTCATAATTTAGCATATCCATGTTGAAAAGTCTCATTTTAGTCCACGGAGATTACTCTGCCTAAAAGTTTGCGAAAAGAAAATGGACTGACGCGTTGGGAAAAAAGTGACGCGTGTGTTGACCCTAGACAAGGCAAGTTATGGAGTATTAGCATGTTAATAGAGTTTAAAGTGCCACAACAAGTATGCCGTCTGTCACAGATATTTAAATCGCTAATTACGCATGTGCAATTGGTCTATGTTATGCCAATATATGCCGTCTCGCTGAGCAGTAAATCAGTTCGCGCTCAGCACACATGCATGTTAGTGCATGCTTTTCCCTCCCACCTCTACCCGTTTTTTCCTTTTCTTTACTGGAACAATTTATGAACTTTTAAAGGACATCTGTGACTGCCTACAAAGGTTGTGGTGCGAAAGAACTCTATATATATTGTGGTGCACAAAATATTGAACTGTCCAGTAACATTTATTATTGCTAAATTGGTTATCACTGAGCGCTAGCACTGTTTATGCAATATCAATAATTACTGCAATATGAATATGCTAATCTAAAGTGATATCTGTGGAGCGATGTGTTTTATCTGTGGCGCGATGTGTATTTTTAGATGCGTATATGTTCTTAATATGGCGCGCTTTTATTGTATATCATGTATTGAGAAGTAGATAGATTATAATAAAGCTTCCGTTAATCCCCCTTCTTAATTGATTGTTGTGTAATCTTTAAGATGTGCCTAGCGTCAGCAAGCTACGATATGTATATAAAAATACTATATGGTATTTCTAGTCTGACTTGTTGGTGGATGATCAGGCCACGAATCCAAAAGTGAACGAAAAGTTGAAATCATTTCTCTTTTAATTATTCAACAGTGAAATGCGTGAATCCTAAATGTAATGAAATCAATTCTTTCAAAAATTCCACGCACCAAGGTATGGCTGGTTGTGCACCGTGGCATAGACTACCGCAATACAATAGATCAGCTGAGTTCATCATCGAGTCTTTAATCTTTAACTGACTTTACAACAACAGAAGTGTATACTAGTTATCTTGGCAGTATATTTCATTAAAAACGAACGGACGATATTATAAAAATGACTCCAATCGGAGGTATATTGCGGGCTTATCTGTCAAGTTACCCACAACAGCTCTAATTGTGTAGCATATTTTGGGAAAACTGAATCTTGACCGAGAGGGAATTGTGATCACATCGCTTCCATCATTAAATAGGCCCCTGATAGGCTACATAAATATCCGCCTATCTCCGCCGTTTTGCACCACAGGATAGAAAATATACACCAAGGGATGGAATGTCATGCCAAAGCACACAATGGACGCAGAATTGAATCTACGAGGTGGAATTATACAGTCAAAGTGAAAGGGTCAAGGATCTGGAACAAATTGCCCTCCAGTTCAAAGAATGTATTTCGATTTCTCTCTTCGAATATGAAATTAAAAGACAATTTTATAATTAGCTACTATACCTCCTACCTGCTATTTTGAGTGCTGCTCCGAAACGTCCGTGAAAGAAACTGAAGCAACATTATGTAAATAAATATGCTTTTTTTATTCAACCGCTGTATTTAAAGCACTATAAAATCGACACACAGGGATAAAACAAAACCCATGGGGTTTTAATATTATCCTATATTCTATAATATTGGTGAAATAAATTTCAATTCAATTTTGATCACAAATCTATTATCAGGTTGCGCTGATACTGCTTCTAGCATGTCCAAGTGAATTCACTTTAATAATCTGGGGGCATGCTCAGTAAAAACGTTGTGGTAATTCGAGAAGTGAAAATCCAGAGAAATATTCGTGTTCTATTTATATTCACTTTCACGGTCATTCAAACCTTATTAAGCGTATATACATTTGTGCGGGTCGTCATAGCCGCCATTTTGGATATACCCACAGCGTTTTGAATAAAACAAGCTGTATACCCTCAATATGATAACCTGAGAAGAGAGAGAGAGAGAGAGAGAGTATCCACTCTTTTCTTTCTGAGATTCCGATGAATATCCATGAATGGGGACAGATTGGATTGAGAAAAGAAAACGGATGATAAAATAAGCACTACATCAAGCCCCTAGCATCTGACATTTCAATAATGCATGGCTTTGTTGTCAATGACAATATCTCATTCATGGCGCACCGAATCAGGTGGTGCCCATGTTGATTTGAATACAGTAAACTATTAACCATCTAAATTCTCTATAAAATGTTATGCAAATAAGTCAATGTCATTTTAGGGATGCTCTACATGAGGTTTCAACTTCGTGATTTCAATTTTAGGGATACGTGGATGGTATCCATTGCGAAAAAAATGTGTTGTTTTTTAACACAATTTGGTGCTAAAATGACTTCAACACAAACATTCTGTGTTGGAATCAACAACAATTCGTGTTGAAATGAACATATCAACACAAAAATCGTACCGTTTACAACACCAAATCGTGTTGATTTTAAAACAGATTCTGTTATTGTCAACACAATTCTGGTGCCGAAATGGGTTCAACAGACTTTTTCGCAGTGTAGGGCCCAACATTAAATCCAGCAATGTGGCCGTTTAATATCTTGACTTCCAAGATTTGTCAGCTACATACACACTGAACATTTCTCTTGTGAGATTTTTTTGCTAAAGAACTTTGTTTCGCATATTCTAGAATATGCCAATGCATTTTCTTATCAGGGTCGACGTGTAAGTTTTGAGCGAAGTATTTCTGGAAGCTTATAATGTATACGTTATTTGGCTTCTAAATGTATCATTTTATATCAGGATATGTCTTGGTTTATTAGTAGTGAAGTTAACTGTTAATCACGTGAGTCGGCACAAGATACTGTGATGAGTTCAATGACCTCACAGAAGCTACTTCTGAATCAATTGTTATTGGTTAGCATCTTCGCTCAAGTTTCTTTTTAGTTTGTTGATAAATATCATACATCTCTGAAAATACCATAGCAGGTAATTACAACACATATAAGGGAAGTGGGAAGAGTTGCCGACATACTGACAGAGTCACATGACTCCACAGTATAGTCTTCCGGTTAAACTATTCTAAAGCACATACCAAGAATCTAACTATTCGTGATATATGTTGTATCTCAGGTACGCTTTTATTGTACCTGTTCATGTGGCAACTTGGATGATATGACCACACGGCCCCTAGCACCGGCATAAGCGGTATTAGATACAAATCTAGAGAGCTATGATGGAAATGCTCTTACAACTCATATATTGGTAAGCTGTTTCGCTGTGACAACTCGTACACTGGGGATTGGTGAGCTGTATCGTCGTCAGATGAAAATGACGGCATTTAACACAAAAGACTAGTCCGTAAGGCCCGAAGTCACTGGCGTTACTTTTCGTACTGTAACTAATCCAGAGTTTTATGGATCGTTTAAGCACCTTGCATGTTTTGCGAATTTGCAAATCGTGTTGTCTTTCTCGCATCATTAAAACTTTTCTTCCTGCAATATGCTTTGATGAGCCCATCATCAACGATAATTCAAAGTTGAACTAGAGGTTCTGCTTTGACCCTTGAGTTGTCGCTCTGGCATGAAGCCTATGCTGTTAGCTCGTATAAGTAGACAGACGGAAGGACGAAACTGGACAAGGACGCAAGCCCGCACACACACCAAAACCCAATCAGATCAGAGATCCATCCCAATGAAGCTTCCATCCAAGTTTGGGGAAATTCCGTCCAGTATTTCACCCGATATCTTACAGACAAGGCCTGTATATATGTATGTCCAAGTAGAGGGACACACGGACGTACGCATTTTTTCACATACTGACTGAACTATTGGGATTACTATTTAATTATCACATGTTGGTGTCAAGAAATTGGTTTTCTTCTCGATAAGGAAGTTGTGATGAGCCAAGTGTCAAACAATTCGATAACCTATAGGTGTATCGATACACAAACAGGGGGACACTTTCTCCAACATCACCTTTATACGTTATGTTCAATCGTTTTCTGCACAAGGTGACATTTTTCTGATGGACGTTACGTCCCCGAGGTTTGTCCTCTGTACAAATCATTTTGATTGTATATTCTGACTATGGTTAACATGATGGAGAATAAAACGCTGGGTCGTCGTCGGGCCTCTCAGACTTGTGTTCTGAATAAGAACGTGCATTCTACGAATATTTTAATACACATAAGTCATTACATTCCATCAGAGGACTTGACAGAGCTATTGCTCTTGGAAATGTTTATCTAATACCGTTCAAGCCGGTGATATGGGCCGTGTGGCCATGTCATTCAACATGCCCACATGAACAGCTGCAATAAAATGTGGTTGAGATACAAATTATCACAGGGATCATTTCTTGTGATGTTTCAGATATGCAGACAGAATATTGGCCTGTGGGGTCATATGATTTCATTTCAGCAAGCCGACATCTTTTATCGTAAAATTTATATGTTGCGTTTAATTGCATAGGTTTCATAGGTATGGTGTTCCATTTCGGCAATTTTCCATCGAAAATTGCTACGCCCAAGGTGGCATCGTATTTCTGAAACATTGTTAAAGAACTACGCAAATTGTAATGGAATGTGACTAAATTTGTTACCATGGCAACCACCTCAATTTTATAGAAATGATATTGAAATAGCCATAAAAATGTCCATAAATGTCTGTTTTCGTCCATTAGAAAGAGAACGAACCTGGGGATCACTATTTCAAATCTGTATTTAGCTGAGACAGTGTGATTTCGAGTTATCTGAAAATATGCAAAAAAAAATATGTACCTTTCCATCAAAACATATCCAATTGTTTGGTTATTTTTCTTCATTTGGCTATATTTTCCAGGTTAATTAGAGACGAGACGTACCCCATGCTGATCGGAATTCGTAGCATAACTTGATATTAGTCAGTTAGCCATTCACGGGAATCGTAAAGCTGCATACAAATGCGATTGTTTTGCAGTCGTATTATTAACTTTCGCGGAACATTACCCACAACTCTTCAAGAACCATGAGATATGATGTGAATAATGTTGTACCAGCAATCTATTGTGTAGATGTGCATAATAATCACTGTATTCCATGATCACCTAGGAACAATTTTGATCTATCAAAGATTAAACTCTGTGCTTAGAGATGTATATATGGATCAGGCACCTTTTTGTAACCATATCTCTTACTGACCATACATGTATATGAGCCGGTCAAACGGCTGTTCTGTGATTATTAATCTGGTTATTTGTGACGAGGAAGTGTAACATCGTCTGAAAATTTCCCCACCTCCATGCATCTGGAGCACAAATTTTTGTGAAATTCCCGTCATTTCTGCTTGATGCTGATACATTTTCTCAGCATGTATGGGTCAAGGTCACTTACCTTGAATAAAATGATGAAATAATGATGCATGTGCAGTCCATATATCTAATACAGTGTAGCCCTATATATCTAAACAGTGTATACATCCAGTAGGGCCAGCTGGGATCTCGATACCCTGAGTAGACAAAGTTTTGATAATGTGATTATTCTTTATTGAACCAAGGCAGAATCTTCCATTCCATGGTACCCTTAAGCGACCAATAGGTAAAGACTGGGGTTTTATCAATAAGTGGCTTGTGATAACATTCCCTAACTGGTATGATATCACAATCATCGACTCAGATTATTAATAAAATATATGACACAACTGTGAACTTAACCTTGACTTTGACCTTCATCCCATGCGAACGATTATTGAATACAATATTGAAATTTAACGAATATTGTATCAGTATGCATGCGTAATCTGCGGAATTGTCATCCGCTATTAATGTTACTGTCATGAAGTTCTCTCTATGAACAGTAACGGTGATCACTGACCCAGCTTCCAAATGAGGTCGAATGGCCCAAGGTGACCTGTAATAACCAAGCATGATACAGTATTCAATTTTAACAGATATATATTATCACATTAGCTTTGAGAAAGTTGGGAGTACACTGTAAAAAGGAAGTTTTTCAAAACCCAAAAAGTGGGTGAAACCCAACTGCAACCAGAAGTGGTGTTCCGAACCTCGTCCACTTGGTTTTTCAGAAACCTACTTTTCGTTTTTGGAAAAACTGCATTATGGGTTTCAAAACACTATTTAGTATTGGTTTCGAAACCCCAAATGTCTTTGCAGCAATTTTGGTAGTTCGAGATACAAAAAAAAACGAGGTAGTTCAAAATGTCATCGTGGTACTATATGAATAGCACACGGCGAACAAGCATAACAGCATGTACCGGTAGTCAGTAAGAATTATAGATTTTCAAAAGAAAACCACTTTCTGGATGTTATGCCAAACATGGATATCTATAACAGGGTAAAGTAATCCTTACTTAGTGTAGGTACTTTTATTGAAAACTTCAAATAAGTCTTCCATTAAATAAACCACTGAAGACACGTATCTCATGATCTTCGGATGATAGTGGGGATTCTCTAACACATTGTGCATCAGGTACTTTAGCATACCGTCCCCATCCTACTGGGCATATAGGGCCTCGACATCCCTTTTAGGTGCACCTTGAATAATGCCACAGATTAATGTCTCTTATCTCGAAATGCCGTAAGTGGTATTTCGAAAAAAATTCTGACTTCCCAGGTACTAGATTGGGAATTTCATGAAAATAACTACGGTAAATTAAACAATTAATTACCGGTATCACTTAGATGAAGATTATCCGGTTGTGCTAATTTCTTGCAATAGTTTGAGCATTACAGTACCGGTATATCATTTTTGATAGACGAAACTTGGGAATCGGTGAATAAACGCCCAAATCCGCATTATGGTGTTTCAAAACACCAGTGTTTGGAACCTTTGTATCGGTGTTTCTGTGCCTCAAATATAGTGTTTTGAAAAACACGGCGCGTTTTCAAACACTCATTGTGGGGTTTCAAAACACAAGTGTTTGAAACTCTGGTATCGGTGTTTCCGTTCCCCAGAAATGGCGTTTGTAGAGCAGAAAATGGGATTTTGAAAACCTTGCTTTTTACAGTGTATATCCAACGAAACGTCATAACCTGAGCAATAAATATAGTAATCCATGTCTAATATATACGCCGACTTCTATATGCCTATCAAAAAGATTATATATATTAGCACTGTATGTGTCATTAGCTTCAATTTGATACCCAACTTGACAGGGTTTATATTGTATTCCAAGTTTGTCTAATTATGCAATATGACAGGGACAGTTCCCAATAATTCACGGTATACTATTCAGCCTTGATCGGATGAGGTAAAAAAATTGAGAAATCAGGCAAAATGTATGACCCTGACAGTACAAGTACAAATCTGTAATTTAAGAAGTGTTGCGGATCGGGAATTCTAAAGAAATATGGCATCACTTGACCGGTAAAATGGCGGCCGACGGCAACTCGATTGGTTGAAGCAATGTTGATTTGTGGAAGTATACGGGTATTTCGATCATCTACCTGAAGTATAGCTTACATCCTAAGTTAGTTTGAGGCGTCTATGACAAAATTAGTTTACCAAAGAAACGTAATGCTGGATGATAAGTGGCATGTTCACATGATTCTAGTTTGCAAATCCATTCCACCAAGAGTTAAATTCGGTAAATTCGTACCGGCATATTCTTAGTGCAGATTTAATTAAAACGTCAATGCAGGTCATGAAATACTGAATTTATTGAACCTGCACATTAGTTACGGTATGCTTCTAGACCTTTGCCTTTGTTTGACGCTATACGATAGACTGCCTTAATGATTTTCATCACCTCTAAGCTATTCATCATTTGTGAAGTACCAATACTCGAAAACAGTTGGAGACACAGTTCGAGCTATATGCATGTATTTCACAATGTTATTGCAAGGTCCCGAATTTTGACAGATATATCAGACCAGACCTGGTAAACAATTTAAATTTGGAGTATGTACTAGTAGGTAGCTCGACACACGGACAAGCTCAAAGTGGCTATAAATACACAATATCAACAGTCGTATATGTATTCATCTTGATACGCATAACACAACTTAAATACATCGTAGGCTTATATGCGTGAGTAATGTCTATTAATGTGCAGAATAACTTCGGTCACATAAAACTAGTTTTATTCCGTCCATCATCTAATTATCTTCCATCTCATTTTATTTCTGACAGTAACGAAGCCTTGGATGCAAAAAAAAACTTAAAACAATTCACTCAAGTTTTTTTTAGAGAATATTATTTCTGATTATACTAGTAATACTAGTAATATATATTTCCGTTCATATGGAGGGAAGAGTCTGAATGAATGATTTGTGCGCGAAGGAGAGTGGATGGTTTGTGCGGAAGGGAGAGTTGATGAGTTGGTGGTGGGCGTGAGGGAGAGTTCATGGTGTATGCGGAAGGGAGAAGATGGTAGAGTTGATGTGGGAGAGTTGATGCTGTATGCGGTGGGGGGGGGGGGGGATGGTGTGTGAGTGCGAGAGTTGATGGTGTATGCGGGAGGGATACTATGGTGTGTGCTGGAGGGAGAGGATGGTGTGTGCTGGAGGGAGGGTTGATAATGTGGGAGAGGCTGCTGGTATGTGCGGAAGAGAGAGTTGATGGAGTGTGTTGGAAGGAGAGCTGATGGTATATGCGGGGGGGGAGGGCTGGTGTGTGCGAACGGGAGAGAATGGTGTGTGTGGGAGGGAGGGTAGATGATGTGTACGGAAGGTAGAGTTGGTGTGTGCGGGATAGAGGAAGAGTTAATGGTGTGTGTGGAAGGGCGAATGTGTACGGGAGGGAGAGGGTGTTGTGCGCGGGAGGAAGAGTTGATGGTGTGTGCGGGTGGGACAGGTTGTTAAATGACAGGAGCGGGTAGATGTGTGTGGGTGGGAGAGGCTGCTTGAGTGTGTGGAAGATAGAGTTGATGGTTTGTGCGGGAAGAGAGTTGATGGTTTGACGTTGTGTGCGGGAGGAAGTGTTGATGATGTGTGCGGGAGGAAGAGTTGTTGATGTGTGCGGAATGGAGGGTTGATGTTGTGTGTGCAGATGCGAGAGGCTGCTGGTGTGTGTGTAAGGGAGAGTTGATGCTGTATGCGGGTGGGAGATGCTGCTGGTGTGTGTGGAAGGATAGTTGATGTTGTGTGTGTGTGAGGGAAGAGGCCTCTGGTGTATGTGGAAAGGATAGTTGATGGCGTGTGCGGGAGGGATAGCTGATGGTGTTTACCGAAGGGTGTGTGCGAGAGGGGGAGTTGATGATTTGTGCATCGGGAGGGGGAGTTGATAGCATGTGAGGGATGGAGAGGTTTTTTTGTGCATGAGGGAGCGTTGATGGTGTGTGTGAGGAGAGATGATGGTATGTGCAGAAGGGAGAGTTGATGATGCGGAAGGAAACGAGTGGTGTATGAGGAAAAAGAGGGCGGTTAGTGCAGAACGGGGCCATAAAAATTACGCGGAAAGAAGAGTGCAAGTGTTGTGCGAAGGCAGAGAGGATGGATTAGGCAGTTTGTTGCAGGATCATGACTAAATTCAAAATGGCGTCCATATGGGGTACCAAAATTGAGATTTTTTGGTCATTTTTCTTCTAAATTTCTGCAAGGAAAAGTGGTCAAAAACTATTTTATTTTACATCAGATTATTATTTTCTAATTTATCATGCAGTGTTTGCGAACAAATCGACAAAAAATTGTCTTTTTTTGAAAATGACGGCACTGTGACGTCATCAATGTGGCCATCGTAGACTTTTTTTTAAACATTTTCTGATAGAGCTTGACACAAGGGTATAGTGTGGTAGGTTTCAGACCCCCGGCTAGGTAGAGCAAATCTAAAGTATATCATCTTCACTCCCATGAGGAGCACCGCGCGGAGTTTCAGTCATTTCGTAGATACCCTTGGTTAACGAAAGAAACGCAGACATTCTCTCAAAAACTGTTCACCAATTCGAAATATCCAGAGAAGCAGGTACCCAGATGATATGTGAAATGTTTATTATGAAAGTCACTCTAAACAAGCTATAGGCGATCACCGAAAGCCATACCATAGCCTAAATCCTATATGCTATGTGCATTATACAAAGACAGCTAGTCAGCAAATATTTATTTATTTTGTACGAACTAATCCTTTCAAACATTGCTTAATATGTTCTGCTAGTAGGCTTACGAGCATAACCGAGCATCAGGCGAAGAGCGCCGAGACAGTTAACGAATAGATTGGGCGGAGGGAGGATGTATTTCTGTGGAAGTGTGCGACGGTAGTGTGAAAGTTGGGAAGAGTACACTGATTGCCTGGGTTGGAGTGGCGGTCGAGAAGGAGGGGGGAGAGAAAGAGAGAGGGTTGAATTGTGCCGTATTGTAGGCAGGCGGACGATATTTTTTTCGGGAAAGGGTCAAACAGACAATTATTGAATAGAGTGGCGGAAAACGATGCCGGGGTATTGACAAGAAGTCATATGACCCCACAGACAAATATACTGACTGCAAATTTCTAGAAACATAACAAAAACCAAAAGTGATTGTTGTGACGATTTGTATCCCAGTCACGCTCTTATTGTAGGTGTTCATGTGGACATCTTGAGTGCCAGGACCACACGGCCCCTAGCACCGGCGTCAGTGGTATTAGATACAAATATTTCAGGGCGATGATGTAATGTACAGGGTAATAGAAACTGTGAGCACTCTCGTGTTCTGGCACATGTAGGCACCGCGTGATATGACTGAAACAAGGTTAAACACGACGTTAACCCCAGCTACTCACTCACTCTGTAATAGCTCAATCAAGTCACCAGTTTGAAAATGATGAACTGTGTGACCGTCAGATAGAAAAACAAAACGGTTCTAACGAGGGAGTATTTATAGACTACAAATACCTGTGACGCCCCAACTCACTACATCCTTCACCATGTTTTCAAGTCACAAAATACAATCACAATGATTTGTACCGAAGGCAAGCCTCGGAGACGAAACTTCCACCAGCAGAGAACAGTTCTGTGAACGGGGTGATGCGTAGTTGCACAGTTTACGCGTGTTAGGAGGTGACTGTCCACTGAGGAAAAGTGGGCTATTACTGCGAGACGGATGGGGATGGTACCGTTCATATGGAGGGAAGAGTCCGAGTGGACGGATGTGCGAGAGGGAGAATTGATGAGTTGATGGTGTGGGCTTGAGGGATATGATGGTGTGTGCGGGAGGGAGAGTTGACGAATTGATGGTGTGGGCGTGAGGGAGAGGATGGTGTGTGCTGAAAGAAGAGGATGGTGTGTTTGAGTGGGAGAGGATGGTGTGTGCGGGACGGAGAGTTGATGAGTGGATGCTGTGTGCGGGAGGGAGAGTTGAAGGTGTGGGTGTGAGAGAGGATGGTATGTGCGGAAAGAACACTGTGGTGTGTGCGGGTGGGAGAGGATAGTGTGTGCGGGAGGGAGAGTTGACGAGTTGATGGTGTAGGCGGCATGAGAGAGAGATGATGGTGTGTGCGGAAAGAAGAGGATGGTGTGGACGTGAGGGAGAGGAGTTGATGGTGTGGGCGTGAGAGAGAGGATGGTGCGTGCGGAAAGAAGAGGATGGCGTGTGCGGGTGAGAGAGAATGGTGTGTGCGGGAGGGAGAGTTGGTGAGTGGATGGCGTGGACGTGAGGGAGAAGATGGTGTGTGCGGGAGGGGGAGTTAATGGACTGATGGCGTGGGCTTGAGGGATAGGATGGTGTGTGCGGGAGGAGAGTTGATGAGTTGATAGTGTGGGCGTGAGGAAGGGGATGGTGTGTGCGGGAGGGGGAGTTGATGAGCTGATGGAGTGGGCGTGAGGAAAAAAGATGGTATGTGCGGAAGGAGTTGATGAAGTGGGCGTGTGGGAGAGGATGGTGTGTACGGGAGTGGTGATGTGGGCGTGACGGAGAGGATGATTTGTGTGGGAGGTAGAAGATGGTGTGTGCGGAAAGGAGAAGATGGTGTGTGCGTGAGACAGGCTTGGTGGTGTATGCGGCAGGGAGAGGATGGAGTGTGCGGGAGGAGAGTTGATGAGTTGATAGTGTGGGCGTGAGGAAGGGGATGGTGTGTGCGGGAGGGGGAGTTGATGAGTTGATGGAGTGGGCGTGAGGAAAAAAGATGGTATGTGCGGAAAGAGTTGATGAAGTGGGCGTGTGGGAGAGGATGGTGTGTACGGGAGCGGTGGTGTGGGCGTGACGGAGAGGATGATTTGTGTGGGAGGTAGAAGATGGTGTGTGCGGAAAGGAGAAGATGGTGCGTGCGTGAGGCAGGCTTGGTGGTGTATGCGGCAGGGAGAGGATGGAGTGTGCGGGAGGAAGGGTTGATGGTGCGTGCGGGACCGAGAGTTGATGGTGTGTTCTGGAGGGAGAGGTTTGTGTGTGCAAGAGAGAGCCGATGGTGTGTGCGGAAGGGTGGGTTGATGATGTGTGCGGGAGGGAGAGGATGCGCTGTTGGAGAGTTGATCGCGTGTTGGGAAGGGAGACTTGATAGTCTGTGCGGTAGGAAGTGTTGATGATATGTTCGGAGGGAGAGGTTGGTGTGTGAGGGATGGAGTGGAGTATGAGGCAAGAGAGGGCAGTTAGTGCGAGACGGAGTCATACAGATCGGCCCATACAGATTGCGCGGACAGGAGAGTGCAGTTGTTGTGCAGAGGGAGAGAGGATAGAATGTGTTCGGCATATTTGCATGCCAACTGTCAAATGAAATATCACCCGAAGAAGTTGACTACGATACACCAGATCAAATTATAGTGAACAGAACAAATTGCAAACTAGGCCTACTTACTGCAGTTGTAGAGCCGTTAAATGCAGCGTTATCGTGGCCATTTTTCTGTTTAATGTTCCGTGTATCATCTCCACTCTCCAGAGGAGCGTCGGGAGGAGTTTCAGTCATTTCGTAGCTGCCCGTGTTTGACGGAAGAAACGCCGACATTGCCTCACAAAATGTTCACCAATTCGAAATATCCAGAGAAGTAGACACCCAGATAATTCGTGAAATATGTATTATTGAAGTAACTCTCAAATAACTATAAACGATGGTTGTTCTTTTGTGTAACGTAGTCGCTCACCTATGCGACACCGATACACCACCTGTATATCTGCACTGCGGGCCCCACTTAAATCGCGTGCGTATGGGTTTAGTTAAATAAAGCAACCTGTAAGTATTACATGTTTCAGGTGCGCTTAAGGCCCTGCTTTGATATACTGCTAGCTCCTCGACCACAGCTGTAAATATGCGTACAGGTGTATGAGAGGTATATAGCCATGTACGCGAGCAAAATCTAGGTAACAGCGGACCAGAGTTAGGTATTTTCTATTTATTTGGTACGGGGTAGTCAAATCTCAAAGGGCATGAATGTTTTGTAAATAGATAGATAACATACTGACAAAGAAAACCCGCGGCGTGAATGCAGTGGAACTGCGAAGCTGAATAGACTATGTTTTAATCAAGGACGCATGAGGAGCTTGAAGAAATAGGCCGGCACCATTCAACTTGAACTGACACTGTAGTTCGTAAATATGACACATTTGATAAAATATGATGAACAAATTATACAGGAGTAAATATTCCAGCTGACCTCATTATCTACACACACATATTCTATTAATCTTTCTGGCAAACGGGGAGAAAGCCCGGTCAAGTTTCGGTTCACTTATTTGGCTATGCTGTATGGTGGACTTTGAATTCCTAAAACGAGTTTTATTCAATTTAGTGCTCTCTCACTTGCTGTCAAACGAGAAAGCCAGACCACTAGTTATGCGCTGTGAATCATACTTTTACATGTATCTATCATAGGTATTATTCATATTTGTTGTATCATGTTTATATCTTAAAGGAGACGAACACAACACTCATTCATACGTCTTCGTCCCATTAACGAGAATGTCTCATCTCACGTACGCTTCAGCTAGAGATTAGAGAGGGAATGTAGATCATTAGGTCAATTTAACGCTATATCATCAGCGAGGTATAACCACATTACAATATATATACATATATGGCTCCATCACAAGAAAGGGGTCTTCTCTGGCACAATCTGCACCTTTTCCCAATCCAGGTAAACCAAGATGGTAAATCAGGGGAATACCATCTAGACGTAGCGCTATGAAAACTTCGTGCAAAATGTTCCCCGATATTCTGCGAAATCCCATAATAAGCCAATCACGACCATTTCTGACTTTTCTCTCTGACAATGATTGTCGTTTACTTCACAGAGATCAACATATTCGCGCGGCACAATATTTTCATATTTTCTACTCCCTAACAAAGCCAGACTTTTCGGCGGGAGTAAACTCTTTGATCTTCACGGACATTGTCTGGAAATGATGCCATATTTGGATACTGTTTCCCGATAATGTTTATATATTAGTCCACGTGCTACCTTGTGTAATTACTGTGGGCGTGATTTCAACAAGCTAGCCACCTGATTGACTAACAAATGTAGTTTCAGATTCGCATGGGATTTATATAGGGCTGAATTCAGATATAATATTCCGTTATATTATATCTGAGTTTACTGAGATTGCAATCCTTTATGATTCATTTGAGAAGTAATGTTTTCATAGGCGTGCTCAATGGGTATTTTACGCACGGTTAGTGTGGGAAAGTTTATATTTTAGGGCAAGGGCGAAAACGGTATAAATTAAGCGGTATTAGATACAAATCTAGAGAGCTATGATGGAAATGCTCTTACAACTCGTATATTGGTAATTGGTGAGCTGTGTCGCTGTGACAACTCGTACATTTCATCGTCGTCGGATGAAAATGACAGCATTTAACACAAAAGACCAATCTGAAAGGCCCGATCCCACAATGCCAACATATCAAAAGGTCTGTACAGGGGGCAGGCCTCGGGGACGAAACGTCCACCAGCAGAATCTCGCCATATACAGGTAAAAATTACAACACATATAAGGGAAGTGGGAAGAGGTGTCGACATACTGACAGTCACATGACTTCACAGTATAGACTTCTGGTCAACTTATTCTAGAGCACATACCAATAATCGAACGATTCGTGATATGTGTTGTATCTCAGGTACGCTTTTATTGTAGCTGTTCATGTGGCAACCTGGATGACATGACCACACGACCCCTAGCACCGGCATAAGCGGTATTAGATACAAATCTAGAGAGCTATGATGGAAATGCTCTGACAACTCGTATATTGGTAATTGGTGAGCTGTGGCGCTGTGACAACTCGTACACTGAGGATTGGTGAGCTGTATAATCGTCGTCAGATGAAAATGATGGCATTTAACACAAGACTACTCTGTAAGGCCCGATGTCGACCCAGCATCAACTTCCCACAAAATGTCCCACCGTACTCTATACGGCTGCTACACATACCAACACCGGATCGATCTATGTAACTGAATGAAGGAAACGTGCATATGGACGAAGAAAATGTCGTTCACAGGCAGAAAAAAATAGGCCAAGTTCATACATGAGCGAACTTGATCGGGGGCCTCAGTAAGGTAACTGAGTTAGTCACGATATCGACATAGTCAACCCTTAACATCGCAAGGGAATTTCGATGCTACTGGCTTCTACAAGGTGGGACTCATTGGAACATTTTATTATCTGTTTCGAAAATGAAATATTTGAATACCTCAGTTGGATTATCATTAGTGTTCTCCTTCCAAGATGGTACGGTGTATTACATCGGGCACACCGGTTCTCGTCAGATCCCAGAAGTTACGCAACGTTGAACTCAGTCAATACTTGGGTGGATGACCGGGTGCTGTACTGGCTGGGCTTATCAGTGTCCAGGATAATACGAACTGTGGACACACTCGTGTTCTGGCACATGTAGGCACCGTCGTGATATGACTGAAAAAAGGTTGAAAACGACGTGAAATCCTACTACTCACCCTGAAAACTTACATGGACCTAATAGCAAGCGTCAGATTCGACATACAATATTCATTCGTCGCCCATAAAGGAATTTCCGCGATGATAACCGAAAGACCTATTTTCAAATGTGTATGAAATAGAAATAATAAAAAACATGAGGCACCAGAGGTGCTAGAACCCCTCAGCTCTGTAATATTCTGGAAAAAAATTATCAGCTATATCACGAGTGTGTGTACATGTGGCAGAGCAGTGTGATCAACAGCTTATTGAGCTGCCTCACTAAATGCCATATCGCACGTGTATGCAGGGTTTTGTTCGGTTTTTTTTTACATGTTTGCGTCCAAGCGCCCAGAAGTATATTTTATAGTAGACAACTGGTTTGTTTAACACTTGACAATTCAGGATTCCATTAAAGTCTATTATCGTAATTGTCGCCAACCAACGTTTTGAACTACCTTCAATTATTCTTGGAGCAGTTTTCATTCGGGTTGTATCGGGTACCTTATTCAGCAAAGACCATTCCATTACCCGGGGGTTCCCGATTGTCAGTAGAATTTGACCAAAGCATACTTCATAAAACTTGTTACCCCTCATTTTAAAAATTGTTTATAAAATGATTCCACTATATCACTATAACCCAAAAGATACAACAGGCACACCTACAAAAATACATTCTGTACTGGATATAAGTTTTGAGCACCTGCCTTAAGTAGTTTTCAAGATATGGAGTGTTAACGAAAATGGTACGGACAGACGGACGGACGGACGGACGGACAGACGGATGCACAACAATACCCCTCTGCCCATTCGGAATGAGGGGTAAAACACACACGAGATGATTTCCTACAAGAGAGAAGCATTCAACAGCTTTCAATGATGCCAGCAAGACATGGTGATGTTCACTCTAACATCAAAAGCATGGTGCTGTCTGTTACTTTTTATAACGATAGCCAGTTAATCCCAACAGGTTTCTCAGTAAATCGCCAATATACCAAAGGGAACCATATGTGAACCCAATGTTGATATGTTTCAATAAAGTGAACCGAATAAGATCGCTTGCTAACGCAGCTTTCGACCATGCCGAAAATTATAATGCACAAATATATGACAATCTTTGTTCCAACATACTCCGGAATGTGTGTTCCAGCAAGATTCGTCACCCGAAAGTTTTATATGTATTTTCCAATGATAAATATGATGAACTTGCATTACATTGATTTCAGTTATTTTGAAAGTTAAATCAATTAGTCATCGTCACTATTTTTGATGTTCGTTTATCTTTCTGAGGCACCTTGTGGGTCTTAACCCAGACAAGATAATCAACGTGACCAATTTAGCCATGACTAGCGCGTTTCGGAAGGATGAGAAGACGACATTGAAAAATGCTGATACATGAATGAAGTTATGAGTCAAGTCTATCTATTGGAGTGTTTTAACAGACCTTTTTAGGGAAACTATAGACAAATTAAATACAACACTGATTGACATTAATTTTCTGCCGTGTTGATTGGAGAAATAAGAATATTTTCAATACATGCTGAACCCAGGGCTGATCATGAGTGGCATTGCTTTTGTGTTGTACTGGTTGTCTATGATGCATAGAATGCTCAGCATTTAAACATGTAATAATTAGATAAAGGTAATGCTCCTCATACAAAACTGTCATTGTTGCACTTTTTATCTCAACTGCACGAAGGTATAATTTCATCACCCGGGTTTCATTGACCCTGAACGCTTGTATGTACAACTCATGTAGCGTATAATGACAAATGAATGTTGATGAAGTATTCTGTAAAACGTGGAGATAGATGTTTTGCTATTTGCTATTTACAACGGCAACTAAAACATGCCCACCTCATTTATATGAGCATGGCTAGCATTTGTTGTCTCATTGCTTACATTTGTGACAGGAATTGATGTAAATTTGACACTATATGCAGTAAGAACAGGTTTTACTGTAATTTACAAAGTAGCATTGAAAGTTATAGGCAGCTTTGCTGCACATGTAAATTACTGTAACAATCAGGGTAAAACTTGGCGTAGAAATTCACAGGACGGTTTTCCGCTACTGTAAAATTATTGCTGTAAAATTGTACAGTATAGAATAAACCCCGTTTTCTGCAGTTTTGTTTTCAGTGGAAAAAAAATATTACTTTAGATTTTAAAATGAAGTAAGCTAAATTATTACTGTAATTGTTACACTAGTTTAATGTGATTCAGATTACAGGCAGTGAAAATAATTGCTGTAAATTTAGCCATGACTGGCGCATTTCGGAAGGAGTGAGTGAGTGAGTGAATATGATTTAACGTCGCTTTCAACTATATTTCATTCATATCACGACGTTGGGTCCTATTCCTTTTCAAACCCGGGAACCACACGGGTGGGGTCCTATTCCTTTTCACACCCGGGAACCCCACGGGTGCCCCAGTTAGTCGCCTCTTAGGACAAGCTGGCGTTTCGGAAGGATGAGAAGACGACACTGAAAAATGCTGATACATGAATCAAGTTATGAGTCAAGTCTAGTGGAGTATTTTAGCAAGACTTTTTATAGGGAACCTATAGACAAAATCAATACAACCCTGATTGACATTAATTTTCTATCGTATTGATTGGAGAAATAAGAATATTTTCAATACATGCTGAACCCAGGGCTGAATGGCATTGCTTTTGTCTTGTACTGATTGTCTACGATGCATAGAATGCTCAGCATTTACACATGTATTAATTAGATAAAGGTAATGATCCTCATACAAAACTGTCATTGTTGTCCTTTTTTTATCTCAACTGCACCGAAATGCAGAGAATGTATAATTTCATCACCCCGGATTTCATTGACCCTGCACGCTTGTATGTACAACTCATGTAGCGTATAATGACAAATGAATGTTGTTGAAGTATCCTGTAAAACGTAGAGATAGCTGTTTTGCTATTTGCTATTTATAGCGGCAACTAAAACATGCCCACCTCATTTACATGAGCATGGCTAGCATTTGTTATCGCATTGCTTACATTTGTGACATGAATTGATGTAAATTTGACACTATATGCAGTAAGAACTATTATTACTGTAATTTACAAAGTAGCATTGAAAGTTATAGGCAGCTTTGCTGCACATGTAAATTACTGTAACAATCAGGGTAAAACTTGGTGTAGAAATTCACAGGAAGGTTTTCCGATACTGTAAAATTATTGCTGTAAAATTGTACAGCATAGAGTAAACCCAGTTTTCTGCAGTTTCGTTTACAGTGGAAAAAAATATTACTTTAGATTTTGAAGTGAAGTAAGCTAAATTATTACTGTAATTTTTACACTAGTTTAATGTGATTCAGATTACAGGTAGTGAAAATAATTACAGTAACCTACAATATTACTGTATTTTCAACAGAAGTGCAAAAAGTTACACGCAAATTTGCTGCACAGTAATCAGGGTCATTTCTTCTAAAAATTTACAGTAAATATTTTATCGTGTACAATTTTTATTTATTATTATCTCGGGTTCACATTCGTCTACTATCTGTAAAAATGTTATCCCTGGGATAGATAACAACTTTGAAATTCTAGCTCGGCATATTTAAAAGAGTTGTCTCCCATATAAATCATTGCGGAAAACTGACATGGTATTCAAAAATTCAGAAGTTATTTCTAGCTAAGAAAATGTACCATTCACTAATGAGTGTCGCCCATAGTCGGGAAGTCATTACTCTCTAGAAAAAGTTGAGGGAAATTTCACTCAAGTAAGAGTGGAAATTGATCCCACTCAATACTTGAGTGAGATTATCGTTTTACTTTTCACTCAACTTGAGTTAAATGCACTTGAGTGACATTCACTGAAGCATAAGAGTGGAAATTGATCCCGCTCAAGTGGTTTTAACTCAATTTCAGTGAAAAGTAACTCAAGTTGAGTGAAAAGTAACTCAAGTTTGAGTGAACAGGTACATTTCACTCAAACTTGAGTGGAACAGTTCACTCAAGCTTTTTAGAGAGTACGTTACAAATGACTTTTTCTTGCACCATATACAGAAGTAGGGCCTACAGAAACTCGGTCAAGTTCAATAGGCTAAAACTTGTAAAGTTCTGAAAGGTTGAGTGCGTGAGTTCAGCAGTATTTCGGCCAAACTAACTACGATATGACAGGACGAAAAAGGTTCCATGAACTGGCATTGGGGTAAAAAGGAAATTAGTTCATTAGGAATTATATTCTGCTGGCTGTCTTCTAACTCAGCTCAGACGATCCTAACACACACGAATTGGGAATTGAAGTCTCTCATATAAAATTGCGATTGAAGCTGACCAGGAGGACCCCGCGTGTATCATTACACGGATCCATCCCACACTGTTATAAATCACACCGTAAATTCACAGTTAAATGTACTGACAGAAAAGGTGCCAGTACATTCAACTGTAAAATTACGTTGCACCGTATTTTACAATTACCGTTTTTAGACAGGCTTTGAAATGTGAAACCGTATTTTATAATTACCGTTTATTGACTGGCATTCAACTGTAAAATTTGGGTTGCCCTGTAATTTACAAGAACTGTTTTTTAACATTCTTTGTACTATACAATTACGGGGTACCATTGTCTACAATTATCGGTTCCGCGGCAACTTTGGCCACTGGAATGCCGAAATGGCCATTGCTCTTTCGCGCATCTCTGCTCTTCGTGTTTACAAATGCGATCACCACAAGTTTCGTAAATAATCACGAACGAATCTGTGCAATTATTACACGAATAGTGGGACACAACTCTAAGTCAGATAAAACCCATCTTGTCCAAGTCGAACACTAAATGACGGAACATTAGTGTAGTATTTAACTTGAAATGTTAAAACCAAAACCAAACCGTTCTATAGACCGAAAATTGATGCTAGCTGCTGCGTCCATCGCAGCGCGTGTTCTGATAATGCTCTGAATGTTGTATCGTACAACGCAGGTGTCGGATGTTTCTGCAACTGAGCGTTTCGTATGCAAAGATATCAACCTCCTTTCAGAGAAAACAGGAATTTTATGTTACGTGTGTGCGCAGTTTACCCATTGCAGTTGATGTCACCTGAAATATCACAGTTCAATTTACAGATTAATGTGTTTGCGATTGAATGTACTGTAAACTCCAACATACATTTACTGTGAAATAACGGTAATTTATAACAGTGTAGCGTAGACAGTTCGGCAGTGGCCAACCGCACGCCAGTAGGGTGACGTCGGGGCTTCCCCAGTCCCAATTAAGGCGCATCTACAGTTATATTTTGTTTTATTTTATTTATTTATTCAATATATTTAGACAGGGTAGCCCAACTCAGCCTAAATGGTTGCTTTCCAGTGGGGCCCTGTTACATACATCACAGTCCTACAATTTTAACATAAACATTAACATTGGTTAACAACTATGTAAACAACAGCATGACATAAAAAAATAAATGAGGTAATTAAAGAAACCAATTAAATAAATTAATTAAATGTAAAGTAATTAAAATGTTCATAGACGGTAAGAGGTTATATTAAAAAGATAGTAAACTTCTTAATAAGAAGAGAATTACAAGAAAACATGTCTGATATTTTGCTTAAAAGCGTTAAGAGATGGACTATTGCGAAGATTGTCAGATAAAATATTCCACAAGTGGGCACCTTGATACTTAAAAGTTCTCTGTCTCGTTAAAGTATTAACCCTGTCATAATATAAAAGATTGGCCACAGATTGTCTCGTCTTTCGTTGGTGAATATCAGATACAAATGTAAAATAGTTCCGAACATAACGGTATACATGTATCACAGTGGAAAGTTTTAAAAACAAAAGTACATTTGTACATTTTAAAACGCTGTTCACACGTCTTCAAAATATTTTTGAGAACAGTTGGACCATATGACATCACCATAATCATAATTGGTAAAATCATAGAGTTGTACAATAATTTAGCAAAATCTTGTGTGATAAAAGGTCTTAGTCGACTTAAGACCGCTATATTCTACCTGAAATTTCATTGCACATATTGTTAATGTGAACATCCCATTTAAAATTACTGTCAAACCATAGAACTGGATATTTAAGTTCAAGGACTTGCTCAATAATAGAGCCTACTATGGATAAATTAATATTTCTGGAAGACAGCAATCTTTTTGCGACATTAAAAGCATACATTTAGTCTTTTTAACATTTATCGTCAATCTGTTCTCGTCGGACCAGTTCTGAATAGAGTTAAGATCATATATTGATGATTCTATATCGTTTCGGCATTTTGCGGAGTAAACAAGAGCCGTGTCATCAGCATAACAATTATACACAGATGAAGGGAGGTCATTTATATACAAGATAAAAACCAGAGGACCAAGAATCGATCCTTGTGGAACTCCATATTTAACGGAGAGTGGGGAGGCCATTGTAGAATTAAATGACACACACTGACATCTATTTGTAATGTATAGTCTTTACAAACCAGTATATCTCTCGTTCATGCAGCAACTTCAAGTATTATCATTTTCATAAGCAGTAACTCACAATCTACCACATCAAATGTCTTTTTAAGATCCAGGAATAAATTCCTGTTAGAAGGCCATTATCTATCTTTCTTAAAACTTGGTCGGATACATGAAGTATTATAGTGGTAGAATGTGATGGCCTAAAGTCGGAGTGGAATTGATTTAACAAGCTATGGTGTTCTATAAAACCATATAGCTGTATATGTACAGATCTTTCTAATATTTTCATACATACTGGTAACACAGATATAGCTCGATAATTTGATGGGTCAGCAGAATCACCTTCTTTGCGAAGACCAGTAACACGGGCTCTTTTAAAAGCTGTAGGCAGTTTCCCAGTGGTCCAAGATAAGTTAAAAATGTAACGCAATGAATGGGAGATAATAGCTGATAGTTTCAACAGCCTGGCGGGCATATTATCCATGCCAGTTGCTTTCTTAGACCATATTTTCAGCACTAAAAATATTTTGTTGAGAATTGTTTGCTTGGAGATTTCCGGAAAGCACAGATGCCAATTTCTCACCTATAGTTGAGAAGAATTTATTAAAAGTTTCACTAATACTTCGACTGTCACTAATCTCTTGGCCGCCTTTTGGTCGAAAGTATCTTCTTAATGGCTCTTCACATTATCTAGGAATTGCTTGAAATTTCTGTACTAAAGGGGTGAGTAGTAGGTAGCAACTCGATTCGGTCCCATTTTACCGGGGGAGGTAACTCTTGCATCCACCAGGGGGCGCTGTTTCCAGGCTAAAGGTATAGGGGACGCCCCATCGCCTTTCACCCCTGGGGCGCCTGGGGCGCCAGGGGGCGCCACCAGCTCAAGGTCACGTGGAGGTCAAAAGTAGTTCCGGCAACCTGTAACCTTTGTATTCCTGCGCGGACAGAAAGTAGTCCGATGTCAACCAAGTGACTTCCAATGTTAATGTATACGGGGAATGCCTAAAAAGAGTATGGGAATAGACGTTTTGTGACCGGGGTGGGTCCCTAGTGGACCGAATGGGTCGAGTGAGGTATCAAAGTGAAGCATTCGTGAAGGGGCATCCAGTCATGGGTGGGTGCATGTAAAATTAGGATTTTTTTCCCGAAACTATAAAAAGCAGAACACGGACTTTACCCCTAAACTAAGGGAAAACCCCTATCAACCCTAGCCAAAAGGGCTAATATCGGTCCCCGGGTTTATCGGGGCCTGCCTATCCAGTCAATGGGGTGGGTGCATGTAAAATTAGGATCTTTTCCCGAAACTATAAAAAGCGGAACACGGACTTTACCTCTACAATAGGGGTCTATATTATACAATATAAGGGAAAATGCCTGTATGGGGTATGGGGATGGTCATTTTTTTTTCGTGGGTGTTACTATGGGTTGTGGGGTCGCGTTTTTCTCGTCTCGCCGAGAAAGTGACAATGGGAAGGGTCCCGGAGCGAATCGGTGAATTTTTGGGGAAAAGTCACCGAGGTCTGTATATAGGCCTATAGGCTGGCTATATGGGGGTATGGGTCCAACCTGGGAAATTCACACACGTTCATTGTGATATGGGCTGTTTGGATTTGTTTTTCACGTCTCGTCATTTAGAACACCATGGGAAGGGTCCCGGAGCGAAACGGTGAAATTTTTGGAAAAAGTCACCGAGGCCTGGGTAGGCCCATAGGCCTATACTGCATGGCTATGGGTGTATAGGTCCATACGAGGTGAACGTTTTGGGATCTAGGTGGGCCCCTAATGGTCCGATGGGGTCGAGTGAGGTATCAATGTGAAGCCTATGTGAGGGGGCAACCGATGGGGTGGATGTGGGGTAGGAATATCGTCATTCTGCGCATGCGCAATAGACAAAGTGTATGGAAATAAACGTTTTGGGATCTAGGGGAGCCACTAGTGGGCCGATGGGATCGAGTGAGGTATCCATGTGAAGCCTATGTGAGGGAGCATCTGATGGGGTGAGTGCGGGGTTGAAATATCGTCACTCTGCGCATGCGCAGTGGACCAAGGGTATGGAAATAGACGTGTTGGGGTCTAGGTGGGCCACTAGTGGGCCGATGGGATCGAGTGAGGTATCCATGTGAAGCCTATGTGAGAGGGGTTAGACTAGGTTGTCGTTTCCATTCTGCTGCGCAGGTCACGTGGGTTGTGACGTCACTTCCGGGTTTCACCTCCAAACCCAGAAGAGTTCCAATGTTCCCCTAAGACGTCCGAATGTTCAACCTGCGGGGTTTTTCTCGGCCCGGCCCGGCCCGGCCTGGCCCGCCCCGGCCCGCCCCGGCCGCAGCGCGCGCGCGCGGGTTCTCCGGAAGGGCGCGTCATCACCGGCAGTGCGCGGATGATTGTCGGATCAAAAGGTCAAAGGTCACATCCAGGTCAAAAGGTCCAAGGTCTCCCTTTTGGCAAGGTTCGGCGACAATGTTGCGGCATCGATATACAGAGCTTGAACCCCAAAAGGGGATTGTAAATTAACCTGGGAAGGATGGGCGGTTCCATTTGGACCAATCAGCGGTCGAGAAAAAGAGCCAATGAGCGATCGATAAAAGAACCAATGGACGGGTACTAGAATTTCGCTCACGTCTGCGCCTACATCCGGGTACTGGGATGCTTTCGCCTACGTCCGCGCCTACATCCGGGTTCTTGTACACCCGGGTAATGTTTTCTGGACATGGATGGGTTAGCTTTGGCTCCATTCTAGGCCACTGATTGGCTAATACGGTGTTCAAAGCCAGTTTCATGCATTATGCTCATATAGAAAACACACAAAACAGGGTTTTTTGGTAAGATCTCGTTTTTTTATTCAGTGAACAACAACAACGTGAGAACAACCACGTGAAAACTGAAGCCCAGAACAAGGGGCTTGTACATTGAAAGAACTGAAGCCCAGAACAGGGGGCTTGTAAACTTAAGCCCAGAACAGGGGGCTTGAACATTGAAAGAACTTAAGCCCAGAACGGGGCTTGTACATTGAAATGATGGGCGGCCCAGTCATATACGAGTACATCGCGGTCCTCGGCCTTGGGGTACTCGTCAAACATCTGTACGATGGTAGATAAGGTCCTTCCCCGGCATCGATGGTACAGGCAAAACAAGCAATATTGTCCGCACACGCTACTGGCCAGGCTTTGCAACGTTTGACTGTTCCAACACCACGTCTCTGTGCCTTGATCCATGAAGTCTGTTAAATCGGGATGGAGAGGTGGTAGGCCGTACGGGTCAAAGTATTCCCCCTGCTGTTCTGTCAAGTACACGCCCACCCAATGTTCACCGGGCCGATCCATCGGGTCCGTGTTGAGAACGTATGCAGCAGGATACACACGGTCTAATGGGAACACATCTCGGTCGAACACCTCTTGAAAGACCATACGTGTCTCTGGGTCATTCTCCAGCACGGTGGTTATCTGGTCTGTATCCATGTTAGGTGGAGAAGTCACACAGGACGTTGCGCGCTTTGTCCACTTGAATGATGTTGTCAAACTCGGCGTAGCAGATCACATTGACGGTGGTCCCCAGGGCTCGTGCAAAGTGGATTTCCAACCGTAAATTGCCTTGCTTGGCTAGGGCCAGCTGATGGTCGTTCTCTAAGGTGGGGGTCAGATCGAAACAGAACAACGTGTATCCGTTCCCGTAGTCCTCCCGACTGATCAAATTCCCTTCGTCCTGGTTGATTTGACCGGTGGCTGTAAACAGGCTCTGATAGGCTCGAATGAAATTCCTGCGCCCAAAGTTCGGTGTTAAGGCCGTGGCTGGCACCTGTTGTCCATCCACATGCAGGGCCACAAAATTGATGCCGAAATGTTTAAAGTCAAACGCATTCTCTGGGTAGGCTCCGCTGAAACTGGTATTTTCCACACAGGCCAGGATCAATCGCTTGGGTAGTTCCCCCAGGAACAGGTTTTCTTTGTTGGCGCCCATATTTCCAGCAGGCACAGAGAACACTTTGGTTTGTACACGTCGGATAGGGTACTGGGCTGGTTTTGTTTCCAAGGCTTTCATGTGTCCCAATTGAACAGCTGGATCCGGTTTCACTTTTCGGACATACAGCACTGCGTCTTGGATAACAATCTTATAGTCAGCTGCATGCCCCTCTACGTTAGTGGCCATCAAGGCGAAGGTCGGTGGCGCCCGTATCAGTCGGATTTTGATGGGGATTCTGTTCAAGAGGTACCGGTCTTGCATGAACATGTCTGCGTGTAGTCGCCCCATGAGATCCACCGAGGCACCGTTCGCAGTGAAAGCCTTCCGTTTGTTATATCCCACATTGTCCACCGTGTCCATGTGCTCGGGTGTGTCCTGGTAGGATTAAGCGGCTGTCAGCTGAGATTTTTTAGCCTCTCGGCCATACGACAACAGTGTCTCGATGTAGGCTCGATAGGGGTACGTGTTGGTCGAGTCACTGATGAGTTTGTCGCTGAGAAATATATCCACCTGTTGAAACATCGAGTGCAGCCAGAGATTCGTCGGATGATTCTGGAGCCATCCCCATTGACGACCTTGGCTTTCACATACAAGTATGTATGGGCTAAATCCACATAGGCCGTATCCGCATTACTGATGGTGAACTCGATGGGCCCTGTTTCGTTGATGCTGGAGAGCGGGAGATGCTCCACGCATAATCCTTGTTCGGCACTGGTCTGTGTGGGCGGCACGGTCCACAAATCAAATTCACTGTTGGTGGAGGGACAGGACTCTGCGTGGATCAAGGACATGTTTAAGAAAAGATATCCTGGGTCTTCTATGTGCGTCGTCGCTGGATCGGTCGTCGACTGGTGCGTGGTCTCGGTGGGGCAGGTCTTTTATTCCCTACGGTGCGTTGTGCTTTGGCCACCAAGACGCCTCCCGCTTCTTTGGCCCGCCGTTTCAAGGCTTCTTTGGGTGCCGTACCCCCCAAGACATCACCGGCCACTTGCAGTCCACTGCGTACCGCTTGTTTGCCGATTGCTTTCACCCCACGCGTCACCAAGGGCAGGAACGTTTTGACGATGCTGCCGAGAATGTTCCCCAGCCCATGTCCTCGTTGCATGCGTGCACCGTTAAAGACCGGAAAGCCACCCCCGGCCTGTTGGGCATAATAGTCCATATAGCTGCGTGCATCGCACTCGTAAGGTACCTTCATTATGCAAAGTGGGGAGCACGTGCTTGTCGAAAATGAAGTGTCAGCACCACTTTTCCTCGTTCGAATGCCACCGGTCAACCAACAGCAGCAGCAGGACAGCTCAGTCGCCATGTTTTACCTCACCCTACCCAGTAACAGTTCGCTGGATGTGTTTCCTGACAACACCGTGGCCAAGTACGTCACCCAGTTACCGCAACCGTTGCATTTACCTGGGTGCTGGGAATGTGGCCTCGTGGATATCCAATACCGTTACTCGTGGTACAACGTGCGAGCCAATGAAGTGTGGTACGAGGTGACCTACGAAGGCAAAAACACCCGACTCACCCTCCCCGAAGGCCAATACGATACTCCCAAGGAGTTCATGGGTGGGCTGTCAAGACTGTTGCATTATAAGGCTCTACGGGAGGTCACGAATACTTCAAAACCCATCAAATCCTTTCCCTTCAAGAATCACGTGGACTTCGATTACAACGCATACAACGACAAGGCACAGCTTATCGTCACCGCCAACGCGAGTGTCGTACTGAGTCCTATCCTACAGCAAATGCTGGGTTTCGATCTACAGACGTTCGCTGGTCCCACCGCCCACCAAGGCGAGATCCCGATGGATATGAAGTCGGGTATGTACGGACTCTACGTCTACTTGGACGTAGTCGACAACCACATCGTGGGCGATATCAACACACCTCTGTTACGGGTGGTCCCCATTAAAAAGATGTATGGAGATCAAGTCACCCACAGTTTTACCCACATGCTCTACCTGCCCGTACGACAAACCGACATCAACACGATCACGGTGGATATAAGAGATGACACGGGACGACCGGTGGCATTCGAACGCGGGAAAGTGGTGCTGACACTTCATTTTCGACAAGCACGTGCTCCCCACTTTGCATAATGAAAGTACCTAACGAGTGCGATGCACGCAGCTATATGGACTATTATGCCCAACAGGCCGGGGTGGCTTTCCGGTCTTTAGCGGTGCACGCATGCAACGAGGACATGGGCTAGGGAGCATACTCGGCAGCATCGTCAAAACGTTCCTGCCCTTGGTGACGCGTGGGGTGAAAGCAATGGGCAAACAAGCGGTACGCAGTGGACTGCAAGTGGCCGGTGATGTCTTGGGGGTACGGCACCCAAAGAAGCCTTGAAACGGCGGGCCAAAGAAGCGGGAGGCGTCTTGGTGGCCAAAGCACAACGCACCGTAGGGAATAAAAGAGCTGCCCCACCGAGACCACGCACCAGTCGACGACCGATCCAGCGACGACGCACATCGAAGACCCAGGATATCTTTTCTTAAAACATGTCCTTGATCCACGCCGAGTCCTGCCCCTCCACCAACAGCGAATTTGATTTGTGGACCGTGCCGCCCACACAGACCAGTGTCGAACAAGGATTATGGGTGGAGCATCTCCCGCTCTCCAGCATCAACGAAACCGGGCCAATCGAGTTCACCATCAGTAATGCGGATACGGCCTATGTGGATTTAGCCCATACATACTTGTATGTGAAAGCCAAGGTGGTCAATGGGGCTGGCACCAGAATCATCCAAGCTGCAACGGTGGGCCCGACGAATCTCTGGCTGCATTCGATGTTTCAACAGGTGGATATATTTCTCAGCGACAAACTCATCAGTGACTCGACCAACACGTACCCCTATCGAGCCTACATCGAGACACTGTTGTCGTATGGCCGAGAGGCTAAAAAGTCTCAGCTGACAGCCGCTTTATTCTACCAGGACACATCCGAGCACATGGACACGGTGGACAATGGGGGATATAACAAACGGAAGGCTTTCACTGCGAACAGTACCTCGGTGGCTCTCATGGGTCAACTGCACGCAGACATGTTCATGCAAGACCGGTACCTCTTGAACAAGATCCTCATCAAAATCCGACTGATACGGGCGCCTCCGACCTTCGCCTTGATGGCCACTGACGTAGAGGGGCATGCAGCTGACTATAAGATTGTCATCCAAGACGCAGTCCTGTATGTCCGAAAAGTGAAACCGAATCCAGCCGTTCAATTGGGGCACCTCAAAGCCTTGGAAACAAAACCATCCCAGTACCCTATCCGACGTGTGCAAACCAAAGTGTTCTCTGTGTCTGCTGGAAATATGAGCGCCAACAAAGAAAACCTGTTCCTGGGGGAACTATCCAAGCGATTGATCCTGGCCAGTTTCAGCGGAGCCTACCCAGAGAACCCGTTTGACTTTAAACATTTCGGCATCAATTTTGTGGCCCTGCATGTGGATGAACAACAGGTCCCAGCCACGGCCTTAACACCGAACTTTGGGCGCAGGAATTTCATTCGAGCCTATCAGAGCCTGTCTACAGCCACCGGTCAAATCAACCAGGACGAAGGGAATTTGATCAGTCGGGAGGACTACGCGAACGGATACACGTTGTTCTGTTTCGATCTGACCCCCACCTTAGAGAACGACCATCAGCTGGCTCTCGCCAAGCAAGGCAATTTACGGTTGGAAATCCACTTTGCACGAGCCCTGCGGACCAGATGTGATCTGCTACGCCGAGTTTGACAACATCATTCAAGTGGACAAGGCGCGCAACGTCCTGTGTGACTTTTCCACCTAACATGGATACAGACCAGATAACCACCGTGCTGGAGAATGACCCAGGGACACGTATGGTCTTTCAAGGGGTGTTCGCCTGAGATGTGTTCCCATTAGACCGTGTGTATCCTGCTGCATACGTTCTCAACACGGACCCGATGGATCGGCCCGGTGAACATTGGGTGGCCGTGTACTTGACAGAAGCGCAGGGCGAATACTTTGACCCGTACGGCCTGCCACTCCTCCATCCCGATTTAACAAACTTCATGGATCAAGGCACAGAGACGTGGTGTTGGAACAGTGAAACGTTGCAAAGCCTGACCAGTAGCGTGTGCGGACAATATTGCTTGTTTTACCTGTACCATCGATTCCGGGGAAGACCCTTATCTACCATCGTACAGATGTTTGACGAGTACCCCAAGGCCGAGGACCGCGATGTACTCGTATATGACTGGGCCGCCCATCATTTCAATGTACAAGTCCCATTCTGGGCTTAAGTTCTTTCAATGTACACAAGCCCGCTGTTCTGGGCTTAAGTTTACAAGCCCCCTGTTCTGGGCTTCAGTTCTTTCAATGTACAAGCCCCCTGTTCTGGGCTTCAGTTCTTTCAATGTACAAGCCCCCTGTTCTGGGCTTCAGTTTTCACGTGGTTGTTCTCACGTTGTTGTTGTTACTGAATAAAAAACAAAATGAGATCTCACCAAAAACCCTGTCTTGTGTGTTTTCTATATGAGCATAATGCATGAAACTGGCTTTGAACACCGTATTAGCCAATCAGTGGCCTAGAATGGAGCCAAAGGTAACCCATCCATGTCCAGAAAACATTACCCGGGTGTACAAGAACCCGGATGTAGGCGCGAACGTAGGCGAAAGCATCCCAGTACCCGGATGGAGGCGCAGACGTGTACCTAGTACCCGTCCATTGGTTCTTTTCTCGATCGCTCATTGGCTCTTTTTTCTCGACCGCTGGTTGGTCCAAATGGACCTGCCCATCCTTCCCAGGTTAATTTACAATCCCCTTTTGGGGTTCAAGCTCTGCCTATCGATGCCGCAACATTGTCCCCTCCGAACCTTGCCGAAAGGGAGACCTTGGACCGTTTGACCTGGATGTGACCTTTGACCTTTTGACCCGACATGCATCCGCGCACTGCCGGATAACCCGCGCGCGCGCGCGCGTGCGGCCGGAGAACCCCCGCGCGCTGCGGTCGGGCCGGGCCGGGCCAGGGTGCGGGCCGGGAAAGTTGGAGGTAGTGTTTGAGCATTCTGAAAAACCGGAAGTGACGTCACACACTTGCGCAGACCCACCAAACCACGTGAATGTTAGTCCAGGTGGATGCTCCCCCCACATATGATTCACATGGATACCTCACTCGACCCCATCGGTCCATTAGTGGCTGCCCTAGACCCCAACACGGCAATTTCCATACCCTTGGTCTTCCGCGCATGCGCAGAATGACGATATTTCAGCCCCACACCCAGTCCATCAGATGCCCCCTCACATAGGCTTCACAATGATACCTCACACGACCCATTCGAACCGTGAATAGCCCATCTCTAACCCATACACACCCACACGCACACCCCCCAAAAATGCCTGCTTTCTATACTACGGCCAGGCTGCACATGCGCAGAATATTGACAACGTACGAACCATTAGTGTAGTCAAGTGATCCTGCATGAGAGCTTCAAAATAAGACCTCATACGACACCATTGGACCACCAGGGACTCACCCAGACTCCAACACGTCCACCCAGTATGGATCTATACATACATTGGGCTTATACCCCAGTATATGGGTCTATATGGGGCTATAGACAGACCTCGAACCTTTTTCAAAAATTTCACCATTTCGTGCCGGGACACTTCCTATCATGTTTGTCTTGACGAGACTAAGAAAACAAATCCAAACAACCATACCGCAAATGTATAGAAGTAGGTTTCCCAGTGGGACAAACATTGGACCTATACCCCCGGCCATAACCCGTATATGGGTCTATATGGGTCTCCCTGAACTTTTTTCAAAAATTTCACCGTTTCGTGCCGGGACACTTCCTATCATGTTTGTCTTGACGAGACTAAAAAAACAAATCCAAACAACCATACCGCAAATGTCTAGAAGTAGGTTTCCCAGTGGGGCAAACATTGGTCCTATACCCCTAGTATGGGACTATATGGGTCTCTCTGAACTTTTTCCAAAAATTTCAACGATTCGCTCCGCGACACTTCCTATCATGTTTGTCTTGACGAGACTAAGAAAACGAGACCCCTCAGCCTATACCGCAAATGTCGAGAAGTAGGTTTCCCAGGATGGTCCTATACCCCTCATACCCCATATAGGCATTTTCCCGTAATTTAGGATAAAGTCCGTGTTCCGTATTTTTTCAGGAAAATTTTTACATACAACCACCCTGGAACTAGGGGGAGATAACTCTATTGATAGGCAAGCCCCGTTAAGCCCGGCGGCCTATATACCCCCATACCCCATATAGGCATTTTCCCGGATTTTTCGATAAAGTCCGTTTTCCGTTTTTTTTCAGGAAAAATTTTACATGCACCCACCCATGACTGGATGCCCCTTCACATAGGCTTCACTTTGATACCTCATAGAACTCCATCGGCCCATTAGTGGCTCCCCTAGCTCCCAAAACGTCTATTTCCATACCCTTGGGCCACCGCGCATGCGCAGAATGCCGATATTTCAACCCCACACCCAGCCCATCAGATGCCCCTTCATGAATGCTTCACATTGATACCTCATATGACCCCATTGGACCATTAGGGGCTCCCCTAGCTCCAAAACGTCTATTTCCATACCCGTCGGCCACCGCGCATGCGCAGAATGCCGATACTTCAACCCCACACCCAGCCCATCAGATGCCCCTTCACGAATGCTTCACTTTGATACCTCACTCGACCCCATTGGACCATTAGGGACCCAGCTAGGTCACAAAACGTCTATTTAGGTATTCCCCGTATACATTAACATTGGAAGTCAACCCATGGGACTACTTTCTGTCCGCGGAGGCAGACCGCATCACCACCGCATCACCGCGGAAGAATTCGAGGTCAAAGGTTGCCGGAACTATAGCCTAGATAGGTCAGTACATGCCTTGATCACATGATCGTCACGTGATCAAGTTCCTCCTCAAATCCTCCCCTGTGACGTCATTACATCCGGGTGAAAGTTAACTCGATCGGGGTTTACACTACTACTAGTCTCACTCCAAGGTGTACGTCTCGAATCCCTCACTCCAATGCGCGTGTTAGGGAGAGCCTCGTGTGCAATCCATTATGAAGATAACATCGGTATACAATTTCTCTGGAATTGTATTTATTGGAATTATAATTTTTCTGAAAAAAAAACACGTGTACGCTGATTTCAACATCACCACTAACCCATACACGGCCCCTATCGGAATGGGACTATAAATCACCATGTCCCTTCTTCAGCGTTATCAGTCCACTCCTGGGCTCACCCGAAAACTTTTCAGGGGATGTTATTTCTGATAGAATATTACTTCTAAGTAGACATCCTCAAGTTTGATTTTTCGAAGGAAACAAGTTGATTGTAGTCGGAACCAGAATCGGACAGCGACTTGAAAACTTTGGCGTATTTAAGCTCTGTTGGAAAGATTTTTTTTTGTGGTAGGCAGCCAAGAACCAAAACAAAAATCAGTTCATTCAATTTATATCTTCATTCCATATATTTGATTTCATTCGTAACCACTGGACATTATTCCTTATGCAAATAATGAAGCTTTCTTTATACATCATCAACAGGCTGTCAAAACCAAGTTCAACATGGGAAGTTCATATTCTGTTAAAGGAATAGACAACCTTTGATAAGCGTATATTGCAAATGAAAGAACAATTCCAGGAGTGTCCAAAACGATTTTTATTTCAATTTTGCAATTTTTTCCAACCGAATAAGGAGCCGTCAATGATAAATTCTGTGGCTTGTAAGGGCGCCGCCATTACGGCAAGTTTAGTGACGTCACTGGGCCGCAGAACACTGCAGTGAACTGGGAGGAAACACAGTTTGCCATGCACTGGAATAATCACAGCCCAATAGGCCAGCAGGTGTGGATACATTCTTGTATTCTGTACCCTGTAAATACTGGCTAATGTTTGTACAATAACAATGATCTTATCCTTGTTGAGAAATCGGGGTTGATCTGTCGTCTAGACTGGCTGAGTGTCAAAAAAACACAGCATCGAGTTGTCTGATAAAATATGCTTTCGTTATAGGCTAATACTTTTCAGCTGATCACTATACGCCAACATGCGTCAACATAATTCGGCAGTAACTCACTGAGATTGTTTAATGTAACCGAAATTGGGAATAATTCTGATTTCTGTGTTACCAATTCAAAGAATCGAGCCTCAACAAAGACCGGCACTCAGCCAGAAAACGAAACTAAATCTGCCTTAGCTGGAGGCTCATTTCTCCGGGAAAAGATTGTCCGGAGATTTTTCTCACCGTTGAACTGTTACCGAAACAAACTGTTCAGCATGACACGGCCGTTAAACACCCACCCAAATAGCTAGCGTGCGAGAAAATTTACCTGAGAAAGTTTATGGAATAAATCCTTGTCAGCTAATGTCAGCACTTGCACATGTGCTCGTCTGATCGTTTCCTAACAGGACATCTCACAACAGAGCCGACTAAACGAAATCCGCGACCCGGCCGGCTTCTACGGTATATACATTGTACATCCTCGACCGATTTCTACGGTAGATCGTCTTCAATGGGCTCGAACACGCCTGACACTTCTTGTATCCCTCGACACTGCCCCCAAGCAGCGTAGATGAAAGCATGGTTTCGCCCAGCCAGCCATTGTCATCAGTCAGGTTAAAACTCCAGGAAATGCAAGGCGTCGGATACTTGGAAAAAGTTGAAAATCACTTGCTGCCATGTTTGCTCTCTGGCCCATTGACGTCATGAGCTAGTTGTCACGTGAACATCACTCGGCCGCTCATTGGTTAAACCATAAAGATGGCATAAAGATGGCGGCTCCCTTCATTCAACACATCTGGTTATTTTCCCAATGTTTGGGAGTATTTTTCTTCGTTAGAAAGAATCTCAAAAATAGGAAAAAAATATTTTTGTGCACAGTTTGGATTGTTCTTTCAGTCGCAGTTTACGTTTGCCAAATGTTGTCTATTCCTTTAAGGTAGGATTAAATGATCTAGTGATACATTGTATGAGCTGTTTGATAACACAATAACAAGAGTATACGCCCTCACTGATATACGTGCCGCTGTATTACCCCCAAATAGATAATGAAGCCGGATAGGCAGACTCCAGAAATACGCTCTACATGATCATTTGCTAGATCCTGTGTTAAATGTGATGATTTTAACCAACGTCACAAAACATTGTTGCAGAAACTTATAAAACAGGGCTACACCACCAAGCGCCTCCACTCAAAGTTTTTCAAATTTGGCGATACATGTCGCATGTTGATAGCATAATACGAGCGTAGCGTGCAAGATCTATGGCGTTACGTTTCGTAACTTGTGTCTAATTCCGCTTAACCCGGGGCTAGGGGCCGTATGAACCCATGTACTTGAAGATCCTCATGGTACTCATATGAACAGTCACAATCAAAGCGTGACTGAGATACATCATTCTCTGGATGACGACTTTGCACCGAATATTATGGATTAAGAATACTGATCAGCGATACGGATTTGATATTTTTGGAACATCATGATGTCTTGCCGGCATCATTGAAAACTGTTGACCGCTTCTCTCTTGCAGGAAACAAGCCTATGTTTATGTATACTATGATTGTCTTTTTGAATTTGGTGCTAATACTGTCATATGGAATATGGAATAGATCTTTGGATTATGGACGCGGATATTCTTTAATGGACGACGGCTGAATTATGAATGACGGATCTGACACTTGTAATTTCATATAAGAAATCTGGAGAGAGCTGGAGCTGGTCCTGATCTAAAGCTAGTTCACTTGAACCCAGTCTTAATGTTGACCGCTTCTCTCATGCAGGAAACTAGCCTATGTTTATGTATATTCTGATTATCGTTTTGAATTTGGTGCTAAAGCTGTTATATGGAATATGGAAAAGGTCTTTGGATTATGGACGCGGATATTCTTTAATGGACGAAGGCTGAATTATGAATGACGGACCAGACGCTTGTAATTACAATGATAAAGTATATTACTGCCCATGTAATGACACAGGACGTATACTGCATCTGGGTGAGACTAAGTTAGCATCAGTCACTTAACCCCTGATTTGTCTGTGGACTTCTTTCTCAGCGTCACTGTGTATCTCCAGGTACAGATCCTTTTAAATTTTCTACGATGATGGAGCATTACTCTCTATACAGTGTAACTTCATTCGGCCATAAACTGCGTTCCTCATTTCTCGGCGTAACACTCCGGAATGGACAGTGTATTATTCTATCAGCATAAATGTGTAAGTCCAGTTATAACTTAGGAAATGATATGGGGTCTGCAAGAATTTGTATTGTACTGTATCTGTTAAACCGAAAAATACTAATGAGTCAGAGAGTCATGTTAGAGAGACTAAATGAGCATTCAACCTGTGAAATACTATCTGTTAAATCAAGAAATGTTATAGTATCAGTGCACAATGAACAAGAATCAGAGTAATGTGTATATCAGTGTATCTGTTAACCCAAGGAATGATATATAGTCAGTGAGCAATATATAAGTGACTGATAGTCACATGTATATGTGCATGTAATCTGCAAGATCCGTTTAACCTAGAAATGCTCTATATAACTACAACAATATTTCCTGTTGCAAAGGCTGCTTAATTGTTTTCATAACCGTAACAGCGTAACTCCGTCATATCCATTTTTCTCAGCTCCGGCACTGTGCTTTAGAATAGTTTAACCAGAAGACTATACTGTGAAGTCATGTGGCTCTGTCAGTATTTCGGCACCTCATCTCACTTCCCTTATATGCGTTGTAATTTTTACCTGTATATGGCGAGATTATGCTGATAGACATTTTGTCCCAGAGGCCCGCCCCCTGTACAGACCTTTTGGTCTTTGATATATGTTGGCATTGTGGGACGTTGATGCTGGATCGACATCGGGCCTTACAGACTAGTCTGTTGTGTTAAATGCCATCATTTTAATCTGACGACGATACAGCTCACAAGTCCCCAGTGTACGAGTTGTCACAGCGACACAGCTCACCAATTACCAATATACGAGTTGTCAGAGCATTTCCATCATAGCTCTCTAGATTTGTATCTGATACCGCTTATGCCGGTGCTAGGGGCCGTGTGGTCATGCCATCCAAGTTGCCACATGAACAGGTACAATGAAAGCGTACCTGAGATACAACACATATCCGAATCGTTAGATTCTTGGTATGTGCTTTAGAATAGTTTAATCAGAAGACTATACTGTGAAGTCATGTGGCTCTGTTAGTATGTCGGCACCTCTTCCCACTTCCCTTATATGCGTTGTAATTGTACACTTTCTCTTGTTTTTCTGCGTAACTCGAGCCGTAGTAACTGCGCAACACTGACGATGGACCATTTCCGTCAGAATGCTCCTCCATTTCTCAGCGTAGCTTCATTAAAAGGATCTACAGAAACTACTGAATGGAGTTTGATGAATGATCGAATCAACAGCACTTCCATTCCAGTGGGGACTTTGATTGACCTTCTGTAAGCGCTGCGTCCTTGATGAGCCCGTTTTACCAACTACAGACCGTTCAACCACAAACTCTGAATCTCAGTCCCAAAGCGTCTTCAGTCCAGGAAGTCTTGCTATCTTGGCTTGGCTTCAAATTCGGACTAGGTCGTATAGGGACTGAGACTGGTATTAAGAGATCGGTAGTTTCCACGGAACCTACTCTTTTCATCTTATTTCAGTGTGACACTATTCTCTTGTTTGTGTGTCGGAGTCCATGGTTTCTTCAGTGGAAGTCAGATATATTGCGACAACCGGTGTAGGCCGCTTTCATTCACAAGTACAAGTTAACATCGAGTTGAATCATGGCTGGATTATTTCGATGTATACGCGGACAGCGCTTTGTTAAATTTGCAATATAACCTCATTAACGGATGATTAATATCTTCATACCATGTAGGGAGAGATCCTTACACTTTCCCGGACTACTTTGTCGAATTTCTCTTCAATATATTATGTGTATAGTTTATTAGTATATTAGAGTGTAATCTTCATTTAAAGGTATTAGTTAAATTTCGCTTTCTCTGTGTCTTTATTATGATACTGACTGACGCATTTCAATATTATGATACTGACTGCAGTATTTCAATATTATGACACTGACTGCATTATTTTAATATTCACCCTAATGAGGGTTCACATCCATTGTATGTTTATTTCGAGCAAATATTAACATCATGTGGCATTTGCTTGTGGCTTAAACAATATCTTTATTTCACCAAGGATACATGGATTGGCGAACAGGCTTAGGGTCTATCAAAACACTTCCCTTATATGTGTTGTAATTTCCGAATAAATTTATCAATACATAACCCTTGGACGGTTTGATACAAAAGTATTCTGTTAAGTTGTAAATGAGCTGTTACTGTATTTGGTTATATATACGGTATAATGACAGATAGAAGAGAGTACAAACCTGAAAATAGATGTACCCCGTAGTATTATATCATGCACCATTGTGAGTGTACCGGAGTCTAATCCGTCATTCGAATTCCATCGCCGTCCATAATCCAAATATCTAATTCGTATAACAGCATTAGCACCAAATTAAAACAAACAATCATGGAAAACATAAACATATGCTACAGTTTCCAGCAACAGAGTAGCGGTCAACACTTTTCAATGATGCCGACAAGACATAATGGTCTAAAAAAAAATCCGTATCGCTGATCAGTATTTTAGTATCTTTCGTTGTGAAGTGGTTATCTAGAGAATGATGTATCTCATGCAGGCTTGTATTGTTACTTTTCATATGAACACCATGGGGACAATTATGCTATCAGATGTTGGAAGATCATGTCAAGTTAGCTAAATATATATAGATTTAAAAACATGTAGTAACATATCTTCGATCGAATCCAATAACCAGTGGTGAAATGCATGTTGCAGCAATATATATTACTAGGCAATGATGACATAAATACTGTTGTTACCAAAATTTACAAGCAATGGAAATAGAAAGTAGGGTTTGTGCGATTGAGACTTGGATGAATTCAATCAGAAATCTTTGAGACAGCAGAAAATATGAACACAGATGAAGATATTAGTATGTTTTCAATGTTAAGGGTCGGACTTCCGAATAAAAGAGATTGAGTACAATGACTCGGTAATTGCAGTATTTCGTTTCTAAGGGTAATATAAGGGGAACGGAATAGAAAGCAATCATCAGTTTTTGACTACGTCTACGCTCGGACGGATGTAAATATCCAGTTTCCTTGTATAGGGTACAGGTGAATATGACTCGTTCCGCGCATGCGTCAAGATGTAGTGCACTGTGCTATAGATTGATATTGGGTACAATTGCTGCAGACGTCTGCATAGTCATATATGGGCAGAATAAATGAGAAAGAAAGCTTTTCTAGGGGTAGTCGGGAAATCGTATTTAAGCCCGCGTATTTGTTTCCTAATTATTATATTTTGTCATGTTTTCGAACAATGCATTCATGGTTAGAATCATTCAGTAATATACATTTATTAGAAATATTTCTCGAGCCAGATATACAGCTAAGTCTATTAATTAGGTCCAAATATGGCACTCTAGCGGGCTGTGGTCTTTGAAAAGTCCCAACTAATAAAAGTGTATTTTTCGTTTTTATTTCAACTCCAAGATCTGCCGAGCGGATTGCGCACATGTTTTCTCTTTCTTTGTACTCATGTGTTTCTTGAAAAAAAAAAGCGATGACTCCACCGTATTGAACGCTTGGATCTTTATGCACAGGAAGAGGATAGTGGAAGCCTGGCCTTTTCAAAAGAGTAGGGTGAAATGGACATAAAGATAATGGAGGGTCGTGTTGATCTGTGATAAATAGGATAGACGCGACAGAATGAACAATCACACAAACGCTTAAACTGACAAGTTGGTGCTGGTGGTGTGTCCGACCGGTTGCCTCGGTCTTCTGTATTAGATAACATTATTGTGAAAAAAGCAATTAAGATCAGTGTATATTTGCGCAGAGAAGAGTTCAGTTTGTTTGAGGACGGATATAGCGAGTTAACTGAATTAAATTTGGAGTTGATTTTACAAGAAATATTTATATGTTCATATATATACGGATTCTTGTAAAATGTTTGGCTACGACTCATGCAATTAAATGTCCATATCTTTGCCCAAAATGCATCTAAAACAATCATATTACACCGCTGTTAATCATTTTACAGGACAAAAGAGCATAGCGACCAACATGATAGAGATATTTGCAACTTAAATTATAATGGAACGTTATGATCCAGTCGAAGTGTTTACGTTACATAAGACTTGGAGATAAAGCATACATTTCAATCCTAGACGTTCATACTTAGTTGTAATCTCAACATAATTCACCAAACTGTCTCTGTTAGTTTGTGCCAACTGCACTGCCGCAGTTTTGGTCGAAAAGTCATGAAACTTCGCCGGGATAGTATTGGGATCGACATATGAAACGAATGGATATACACACTGAGGCACTGGCTGGTTGTAACATAACGATACATTAATAATGGTTTAGTATGGGCACAAGCAAGGCATCAACATTTATCAACCATACAAGGGAGTGTAAGACAACTATATACAGAAAAGTGAAGCGGGTACTAAAATGATATACAGACCTTTACCTCCAAAATATTTAAATAAAACAAATCAAGCAAAACATGTTTGTTTCTGAGAAGAGAGAAGCGGTCAACAGTTTTCACTGATGGCAACGAGACATTATGATATATATTCGTGAAATCCTTATCACTGACAGACATCTTCGTCACGATTTGATTGTGACTGTTCATTTGAGCACTATGGAGATGTAAAAGATGACCCCTAGCCCCAGGTTAAGCGGAACTGAGCACAAATTGTAGCGACCCAAAGCGATGAGATCATCTAGCTATCGTTTGGCGAAGGAGAATTGATGGACTTTGAAACGTATCTTTCGTCAATTTCTGCGCATAGTTCGACCGAAAGTGGTGGATAATTTGTACTCATTTGGGGTAACTATACGCTATTGGTTTCTGACGTTACCGAATTTAACATGAATATCATTATCAATCATTTCGCCATACATCACGCAAATCGAACAAATATAACTTCCAAACGCAATACTTAAAATGTGTCGACATAATTTGGCCACGGCGTTATTTAGAAGAGATTTTCATCATATGAAAATCAAGGTATAGTATGTTTACGCTCCAGCACCAGCGAACATGGCCATGATGACATAAAAGGCTCCGTTACAAGTTATACGGAGATATGACCCCAGTCCCTTGGGCATGCTAAGGGACCAGATTCTCTCTCGTGGTATCACAAGAAAGCACAGTCACAAACATGAAGACAACCGTGGTCAAACAGATCTGCCTGCGGTTGATCTAAGTGACTAAGTGTGTGGTCGTGCAGTCACACCATTTAATTTTGCCGACAACCTATATCTGTGTTATACCATAAACCTTTATTTTTGACCACTTTCGCTTACATAACTGAACAATTACAATTATTCTACAGCGCGATCTAACGACAAGTAGGTTCTATGTAAATATAATGTATGTTATTGCTTAAAGTTGAACTTCCTCTGTTGTATCTTCGTCATGTTGTCGACATAGGTCAACATGTAGCCGGGTATTGGGCTTTCTGTTATTTTCAAAGGCTAAGGATTATGAACAAAATTATACCATAATTTTTGTGTGTAGATATAGCCCCTTTTCCGATTCGGCAAAGCGATACTTGATTGATCATGATGTATCATGTGGCATTTGCAGACAAAATTTATAAATAACGAGCATGAGCGAGCAATGGCAGACGTAATATAATAAAGAATTAAATGTTGTGAGATGTGTCGCTGGGGAGCAAGCAAAGTTAGCTTGGTCGCTCAAAAATAGACAATGGCTGTCTTGCTTACCAATCAGCATGCAAAACCCAATTGAAGCGAATACATGGTATAGAATAGATTACCATACTCTGATCTTAAAGTGATAACTGGGACGCGTTTAGGAACCTTGCCTATTAGTTGAAATCAATAAGAAACCCCTTAACCTTAGGCGAGTGGTACAATCCCTAAAAGATAAATGGTTAATGGACTCTGTGCCATTCGGCTACGTTGTTTAGAAAACTCCTTAAGGAACATAACGTTAAAAATATGCAACTAGCAGATGTACAAGAGAAAAAGCTGACTACCTGTCAACTACGTCCGCAACTGTAGATCAATCTTTCAATGGTATAATCAGTAAGAAGGAAAGCCCATAATACATTAAACTTGTAACACTAGAATACAAGCGTATAGTCCGTCATTAAATATTCAGCCCTCGTCCATTAAAGAATTTCCGCGTTCAGATACCTGAATACTTCCACCAAAATTGGCGAAATAGTCTGAAAATCTACAAAGACTGGATCACACTGGATCTCAAAATAGGACTAGGAGCAACTGAATTCAACTAAATCATACGAGAAAACAAGAAGCAAAATGGCACAAAGTTTGGACTGCTAAAACTACCGGACGGTGGCTATACAAAGTTAACAGCAACAGGAATAACAACAACATTAAAAAACTCGACCGTTCGAAAACGACGTGATGATAAAATCTACTAGGAAAAACAGGTATAAACTCACGTTGTCTGTGCTATACCCCAAAACGCCCAAAATGTTCAACCAGTGTGGTCTTGTTGAAGAAACATTTATAGAACATGTATGTATCATCATAATGGAAAATATTACACCAACGCCAGGCTCATGGACGATATATAATACCTAAAACTTCACCTTAGTAAATATGTTTAACCCCCCGGATAATCGTGGAAATGTAAACTACGACAACATAATCAACTACTTACATTACACCGAATATGACACGATACGATACCTCCGAAATAGAGTGGAAACTTTCTTTCAACTTCAACACAGAGTATGGTAACAACGGAGATATTGAGGGCCGTTTGTATCATAGCCATACAAAATATTATGGCAAAAATAAACCGTTGATATGTAACATTCGGTCAAATTGATACCGGGGCCGTCTGTCCCATTGTCCTACCAATAATCTATAGTCATCAAATTATATGGATAATACGGCGAGGACATATGTATGCAATATTCGATATACCACAAAACGTTTCGGTCAAATAAAAACACTAAATTCGGGAATTTAATATTGGAGTGAAGCATCACTTCCACAGGTATACATGTTAATAATATGGCTGCATATATTGTAGTCGTTTGAAATTGAGAGTTCTGACACACTGGATTACCTATAGTGTGGGGGTACAGCTGCGGTAGATCGGGTTTAGGTACGGCGTATCACGTTGAGCACACCGGTTCTCGTTAGATCACCAAAGCTAAGCAACGTTGAAACCGGTCAATAATTAGATGATTAACCGGGTGCTGTAGTGGCTGGGCTGATCAGTGTCCAGAAAAAAATAGGAACTGTGGACATTCTCGTGTCCTGGCACGACACCGTCGTGATAGGACTGAACACTTGGTGAAAAAGTTAATTCCTACCCACTCACTCACTCCTGCTTACTCAATGGCGGTTCTGGCACAATGAATTTCTTGTAATCTGGAATATGCCTGTGTCTCACCTCATGCTTTTGACATTACGATCATTTGTTACTTTCTAGTGAAAGAATACACCTTGCTTATATCTGAATAGTATAACACCTGTCTTCTTCAATTCGATTACTATAGGTTAACGAACCAACCTACAACACAAGATAAGGCAGGAACGACACTACACCGCATATTGCCAGCAATACCACTGGAGTGCAATGACACATATAACAGAACGTGGATACTACATGGCATAATAAATTATTTTACAATAAAATATCCATATTTGACTTCCGATTATTACAATATTACCTACGAGATACTTGCCTATTTGATCTACTGATAATAAATCAACTTGACAAGAAATAGATGTATGCTTGACACCTTGGGATGCCCAGTCTATCGATTAAAATTCTACCAAGGACCTATGCTCTTACGTAACTTCCCGGAGATTCTTTGATTCACTCAGGCGAGTAAACTATTCGTCACAACCACTGGTTATGTAGATTGAATATATTGCGCATCATACATTTGCGTAATGAATTTCTTCTTGTAAAGCCTTTGTGACGTGAATTTACAATTTATCAACAATCGTGCAATATATATTTACTGATCGCCAACAAGTATCTGAACATGGACTTGGGAATACTTCTAAAATGGGGAAATTTCCATCCAGGTTTCGTTACACAGTTCAACGCGGGATATTGAACTGAAAACTCAAAAGTTTAACTGTCAGTGTACTATAAATGACTTTTTCATGTATTGTGAGTTTTTGATAATACAGTAAAAACTATTGTGATTTATATCCTGGTGAGCTTTATCAATTGGCACCTATAGGCCCCCACGAGATGCCTAGTAATAGTGACTGTGAAGGTTATCTTTGCTGAGATACGTGCCTCGGTTTTACCTCGAAATAAACCACGAAACAGCGATTACGTTCAATCTTTCGGTTGTTTCGTCGGAAGCAATTTATCTCAAAGCCAGATTAGTGTTTTTTCCGTTGTGATTTATGCCACCATAACCAGTGTTCTTATATACAGCAGCAAACTTTCACCCCTGAGGCCTAGTATTCTTCTCGTCACATTGGATTAGTTAACCTTCGCAATCCCCAATGAAACTACTGTTGGTGTTTTTCAACTCAGTGCAGCAATCAGACTGCTTGAAAGACAGACGGACCCCAAAACTATACCTTTACGGAAGTAATGATAAACACAATCATCTACAGAAACTGCTAAATTAAGCCTGATAGACAGAAATTACCAGGACTCCACTCCAAATGGGGCTTTTGAAACACGACGTCCTTGATACCAACTTCAAACATATTTCTTTTCCCCACCCGGCAGTTAGTCTCAAATTCAGACAAATAAGGATCGTCAAGTCGTACATGAATTCGCGTCTTCATCTGTAACTGTATTAGAGATCTATAGTCCCCACATAACCTAATGCCATCATTATTTTTCCCAGTGCGACTCTATGTGGAGGGGTCTACGGTGGAAATCAGATATATTGCGATAATGCTCAAGTATAGGTAAACATTCTTGAACAGTATTAACTTGGAATTCAATCATCTCTGGATTATGTCGATGTGTATTCGGACAATGCTTCGATAGATTTGAAATATTACATCATTAACAAATAATTAATATCTCATCATTTAGGGTAACATTTTTTCACTCACCCGGAATATCTTCCCGCTAACTCATTCGTAGAAGTTAAAGTAGAAAATTGAAATAACAATTTTAAATAAGAAGATTTATTCATGTTATTTTAACTTAACAGGTTAACCCTAGCTCAATATTTAAACCCTAGCTCAATATTTAAACCTGCCACCAGCTGCGAATAGAGCACAACTAATGGAAACCAGTTTTCTTTGTGGATGTAACGTCAGATCCAACAAGGAGTAGGAGTCGTTGTCCACAATTACAAGCGTCTGGTCTGTCATTCATAATTCAGCCGTCGTCCATTAAAGAATTTCCGCGTCCATAATCCAAAGACCTATTCCATATTCCATATAACAGTATTGGCTCCAAATTCAAAAAGACAATCATAGTATACATAACATAGGCTTGTTTCCTGCAAGAGAGAAATCAGTGTCAAGTGGAGCATGCCTTGTTTCGTATGAAGCTACACTAAGATGTTTATGACAAAATTCATATAGGTTTGATGTAACGAACACCAGTTCCAAGGAATGAAATTATTTTCAGTTGAAAGACACTTGGGCTTTTATCCGTATGATCATAGTACTAAGGAGGTTGGTGGCTTTACGGATCAATTAAAGCTATCTAACTCGCATGTTTTTTCAAGCTGAACTTGTGTCATTTCGATTTGTACGCCTGACCTACCATCTCCGCATTCACAAATGTCATGAATAATTTGTAATATGGCAAAAGTTCATCCCGCTTTTCGCATTTACCAATTCTATTTTTATACCTTTCTTCGAAAATAGTACAAAAGGGAAATCAGCATAGTATTGGCAATTGACACATTGACTGTGTTTATTCAATATTACCAAAAAGATATACAGCCACTCAATATCAGGTTTGTCACCAACTAAACACAGAGAAAGGAAAAAATAGAAGCAAGAAGAGAAGATAATCCTAATGCCTCAACAACGCGAATGTAACACAATACGCCTTTCATTCTGAACCGACATGTAATGGTATATAAGTTCAACTTCTCGGAATTTCATCCCGGTTTCTCAAACCCTACAGCCGTTCTGATGGTTGAGTGAGTGAGTAGGATTTAACGTCGTTTTCAACAATTTTTCAGCCATATCACGACGGTGCCTACATGTGCCTGGGCACGAGAGCGCCCTCAGTTCCTTTTACCCTGGACACTGATAAGTCCTCGGTGGGATTCGAACCCACGCCAGACCAGCAGCCGAGATTACGAGCGTGCACTCTTTCACCTTGGCCACACTCCTACCCCCCTTCTGATGGTTGAAGTTCTACTATGCTTTTCTATCTATTAACACGACGGGTCAAATCCATGATGTCTCGGACTGACGCGACCCATTACAATGATAGTTCCTGATATAAGGGGAGCAAAGAAGCAGAAGTTCAGTAGTAGACCATCGACGCTATTTTAGTGTACATAATACAGTCCTAAGCGATCGCTTCTCTTTCTCAGTACATATCGCATAGCTTTGTACAGGTATTTCCTCTAGTGTTAACATGGTGGGGCTGATACTGGCGGGGTCCACAGTGTTAACATGGTGGGGCTGATACTGGCGGGGTCCATAGTGTTAACATGGTGGGGGTGATACTGGCGGGGTCCATAGTGTTAACATGGTGGGGGTGATACTGGCGGGGTCCATAGTGTTAACATGGTGGGGGTGATACTGGCGGGGTCCATAGTGTTAACATGGTGGGGCTGATACTGGCGGGGTCCATAGTGTTAACATGGTGGGGGTGATACTGGCGGGGTCCATAGTGTTAACATGGTGGGGGTGATACTGGCGGGGTCCATAGTGTTAACATGGTGGGGCTGATACTGGCGGGGTCCATAGTGTTAACATGGTGGGGGTGATACTGGCGGGGTCCATAGTGTTAACATGGTGGGGGTGATACTGGCGGGGTCCACAGGAGCTTGATTTGAAATATTTGAATTGGTGCAAATAGATAATTTGATGAATACACATAGAAATAAATGAGTGGAGGAGGAGGAGGAGGAGGAGGAATTAATTGCCTTCATAATAATTCAGAAAGAGTGACGTCCCCGAGTCAGGGCGTCGTCTATCTGTTTGCTCGTCTGCAGACAAGAGTGACAGTCGATGTCAGGACTAGGAGACGTAATTATTTCTAAAACATTATCAAAGAAAAGTAACTCTTGCACTAATTTATTTTCTTTTTATTCAAATTTATAATCACAGTTCCTCGATTTTTTTTTTACGTAATTCCACTTAAAGCCAATGCTGCGGGCTATGGGTTCATAGCGCCCACATGAAGTTTCACAATGAAAGTGTGTTACGTGCATGTTATCGCTTATTTCGATCAATTGCATGACTGACAAAGCTGGATTAATCGGAATTCCAGCTCCCTCATTTCCTCAGGGGTTCTGCCTGTACGTGGGAAGGACTTTATCATGTTTACCTTTGAACAGATTACCATTGCTCGCGATTACATGAGTATCGCAGATTATTGTTGTCACTTAAAGGTTGTAAGGTATTGTGATTCACTGGTTAAACCAGACTATAATTTATGGAGTGAATTACAGATTTAGATAATCTCTTTTGTGGTTGATATATGATTTTTTAGTTCTACAAGATATAAATGATAAGAAAATGAATGACGAATCGGTTTGGCTGATTAACTACAAAACCGTTTCTTTGTTATAAAAAAAAAATGAAAATGTTCATCTTATATTTTATGGGTAACACGAGTGTTTGATATAGGATGGTTTGGAATTCAATACATATGCGCCTCAGAGCAAATTATTCCATCTCATGAATCTGGGAGAAAAATTAGTTATACAATCCTAAGCCACACAAGCCGACATAAATCAATACGGTTGAACTTAAATTGGATTTCATCCGTTCTACGAATCAGATAATGCATCACTTTATTGGCCGATTTCATTGGATTGACTAGCTCTGAGAACTGTAAACGGCATAACATACTGGTGTAATCGATTTGCTCAAATTACTTGTCATTGTATCTCTGAGGGGTGAAAATGTCAATGAAATTCTATTCGCCATACCAAGCAAATATATCAGGACTTTAATTAATAAGTGGTGATGAATGAACTGCTTTACCCCGGAACATGTCCGGTCGTGAATTTATGGTGGTTCAGCTGATGCTCGATCATAAGTGATTGATCATTCTGCTGTGTGTTTGATTACGAATACAACTTATTGTTGAATAATGTCATGATGATAACCCATGATGCTTACACTGTTAATCCTAAGGTTCCGATCACTGAGGTCACGAATCAGGAATAATGCGCACTTGATTTACTCCCAGAACAAATGCGTCATTTCTATCTTCTTATTCCTATCTAGCGGCGGGTAACGACGAGACGTCATCTGAACAACATGGTGACCCAAATATTGTGCACGAGGCAGACGAGTACTACTAGCGTTGCGCTGGTGGTCATGCGACACCTTCAAACAATTTTTGTTCTGTAAACGAAACTGTGGACATGAATATTGAAATGGATTCTCATTTAACGACAAGTCATGAATTTACAAATAACGATGACGATATACACCAGTACTTACATATACGTAAACAAGCAAACACACGTGACATTGTTAAAATATGTGCATTGAATGTGTGCGGACTTAGATCCAAACTCTTGGCCCCAGATTTTGAAGGCTATATTTCAGATTATGACATACTATTTTTAAGCGAAGTAAAAATGAATAAATATGATAGCATTAATGTGAATGGATTCAAAGCAGTCTCCAAACTCCGTGAGAACAATGAATTAAGTGACAATAGATCCGGAGGTACACTGTAAAAATTGGTGATATGTTTAACGTCTCAAAATGAAACATGATTTTGTCCCAACTTTTGGGACATGTGAGTACGTATATGTTTCATATTAAAACGGCTTCATGTTTCAAATTGAAACACGTGTCCTTTTCACATGAGTTAGTGATGTCTCAATATGAGACATATCTTCAATAAGCACGTGTTCGTTTGAAACATGTAACGTTCTACATTTTGAAACGTGTTGTGTATACATGTCTCAAGCTGAAACATGTTAGAGCCGACTACATGTTTCAAAATGAAGCGTCTAAGCCCAAACATGACTTTGCCCCAACTTTTGAGACATGTCACAAGTGAAACGGATCTGTACATGTCTCAAACTTGGAAGTGTTTCAAAACAGTCTACATCCCATTACGTGTTTCAGGAGACTGTCAGACTAGCATGTGCATTCTACCGGTACTGAAATGAAAACATTCATCAAAAATCAACATACAACAAGTTTTATTCTCTTATATTCGTTGGAAGTCAAACTCAAGAACATGTATGAACAAGCAATAATCATATACAGAAACACATAAAACAGACTGCTCCTCAGGTTAACTCAAACCTAATAATGATTTCAAACAGATGCATGATTGGTACATCAGAATCTCTGATGTGAACCCCGTTACCATAGAGTGAAAATTGTTCATATAGCAATAATGTGCTCGAGGTTTGATTCATTTATATCACTGATTCACACTTAAAAGTTAAAGATACATGTAATTTACTCAACTTGCTATATTGGTCCGTTAACACGACATTGTCTGATCTGTGATAAAGTATTATCCCATATTGTATTCCATGTCTAATCTGGCACACTGGAAACATTTCTGAACATGGGTAATGTATTACTTAGGCCTACAAATATGAAATTGCTGAATGATACTGCCTTTGTTGTTTTCCTGACATGCTACTCGCGATTAACTATTTCTGTTTTGGGGTGGCTGAAATTTCATTCCATTTTGGGGTATGGAATACGGATCGCAGATGATTATTAAAATCAGGGCTGGAGGGTTGGATTCGTCTCGAATTTTGCAGCAGTGATCACATTGTGGGCTGGAGTAGAAACATTGTTGACACTAAACACTATTCAATATTGGAATTAGGAACGTAAAACTGGTCTCTGGAAATAGTATATTTAATGCTTACGTTGCGGCATTAACCTAATGCCTTCTACAGAGCTAATGTTGTACTGTATATAATGGTGCATTTAAATTATGTACTAATATTGGACGAACAAGTTGAAATTTAAACCAGTGGTCCATCGATTTACATAAGGTGCGATATGTACTTGTGTTATGCTGTAGCCCTAAATGGCTTTGCTCATCAACAAGACCTTACACATTTTATTGTTATACTGTATATGTTCAAGACCCCTTTTCAATGATCCCGGGTTCACTGCAGTGAGCAGTATTCACTTTGTAAATATCAGTCGTAAGTACTCACTTTGCAAGCAAGATTTCACACTTTTTATTGTTATCCTATATATGTTCAACACCCTTTTCAATGATCTCGGGCACACTGCAAGTGAACAGTACTCACTTTGTATGTAATCAGCTGTACATATAGATTTGTTTCCAGTACAACTAACATTAGCTCTGTAGAAGGCATTAGGTTAATGCCGCAACGTAAGCATTAAATATACTATTTCCAGAGACCAGTTTTACGTTCCTAATTCCAATTACATATCCTGGATGAATGAGGATCTACATTCTTACTATTCAATATTCCAATACGTATGAAAAATAATGTCCATTCTGTCTACTTCTGATTTATATATATGCCACAAGGCCGAATCCCGTCCAACGCTGTAATGACGTAAGCAATCGTATTGACTCTGTTCAAGAAAATCTCCTGGTGCGCTACACATTCACAATTCAAAATACTGAATGTACCTTTGATCACACGGAGAACACAGTTGTTATTTCTTTCAGTGCTGCTCACTTTTACTCTGGCAACATTGCTATGTATATTTTGTTGGTGTGTCGTAATATGACCATATGTTTTGAGCGAATACTCCTAAATTCAAAATGTCGGCCATGTAGGGTTCCAGTGAGGAGCCAAAATTTGAGCTGGGAAAATCTTACAAAAAAAGCGACCAAAAATGCATATTTGGAATATGACGTAACCGTGAAGTCTTCAAAGCGGCCATCTTGCAAATTTTTTTCACACTTTTTAGTCAAGCTGATGTTGTGAGAAGTTTCAGACCTCTATCTCAATGAGCAAAGACATATTTGGAAGGAGAGGGGTAGAGTGAAATGGCGCCGGGCCTCAAATACCCTAGGCCTGGCTGAGTTAAATTGTTATGCAAATAATTCAATTAAAATGCTCAGTCGATTAATTCACAATACCGACATATATCTTCCAGTTCGCTAAAGACCAGAAATAAATATCCGAAAGCCATGCAATGGTAATCATATCTTCGTTTGGAAATTGTAAAGCTCTCTGTCGAACTGTGTGAAGACGACCTGGTATCTAATTCCATGCATCAGACAGCACTATCCCTTTTGTATTCCGCTTTTCTTGACACATGTCGTCATGCAACTCGGTTGCACGTGTTTCAGCGTTGATGTTTCAAACAGCTTTTCGGACCGTTATAGTGAGACGCCAGCGCGAGTGAAACATGTCACAACCCTCAAATAGTTGCATCGTTACGTCTATGAGACATGTTTTTGTGGAAAATAGAGTGAAACATGTAGCATTATGAAGCATCTAACATGTTACCATCTCAAAATGAAACGTTAAACATGTTTCCTCTTTTTACAGTGTATTGTTGTTTTAATAAGAAACAGTCTAGCCAAATATTTTAAGGAGATACATTCTGAAACACCTTATATTAAGTGGATGGAAGGTAACGCGGAATTATTCGGCGTAGATATATTATTCGGTGCAGTCTACGTGCCTCCTGAAGGCACGAAATATGTGGATAATGAATGTTTTGATGACGTCCAAAGGGATATATTGAAAGTTTCTTGCAATTATGCACATGTATGCTTAGCAGGTGACTGGAACGCCAGAACAAGAGAACTGAAAGATTACGTAGAAATTGATGAATTTATTTCTGATCAATTAGATCTGAACGTCGGGATGGATATAGTAATGTCTGGACCAGCGTATTTAAGAGACAAGGGTATTGGTCTGGAACGTAAATCTTTAGATTCTGGAAGAGTGAATAGCTGGGGATATAAGCTATTAGAAGTATGTAAGGAAACAAACATGTACATTGTGAATGGTCGAGTTGGTGTTGATCGTGGTGTGGGTAACATCACCATATAGTGGAGTTAGCCTAATAGACTACGCTATAGTATCACCATGTATGTTTCCATTGATTAACAATTTTGAGGTTTTGGAGTTTAATCCTTTGCTATCGGACAAGCATCATCCGATTGCTATGAATATTTTAATTCCCAATGACATAAAGTTAGATGAATATAATCAGAAACCCAAATTTACTCTGAGGAAATGGGATGAAAAAAGAGCAGATGAATATCACGACCAAATTAATAAAGACCTATTGCATGAACTAGACATGGAATTGGATAAAATGCAGTTTACTGATGAACTTGCTTTAGATGGAGCGAGCAATATGGCATGTGAACTTGAGAATTTTGAACGGATGCCTGTCACTGAGGAGGGTGTAGATAATATTATGACTAGAATAAATACTATTTATATAGAAACTGCAGAGAGGGTATTTGGTTATCAAAAAATAATTAAACGGGGAGGATATAAATTGAATAAACCATGGTTTGGAGATGAATGTAAAGAGAAAAGGTGGCAGTTCACTTTAGCTAGAAGAGCAAATAAAAAATATAAATCTGAGCAGACCAAGACATCAATGAGAAATGCCAGTAGAAACTATAAAAAATGCCTAAATAAACATTTAATCGATATAAGGCTGAATGTGCTGAAAAAATGAGAAACCTGAATAAAAATGATTCGAAATCCTATTGGCGGCTTCTCAAAACCAGTGATAAATGTACAAGTGCTACTGAAATTGACCTAGAATCTTTCACTGAATATTTCAAGAAATTAAACGAATGTAATGTGACTAATGCTGGAAATCCTCTGTTGATCGAAGAAAGTGACACCCCTAATTATTTGATTAATATGCCTATATCTGCCGATGAGATAACAAATGCAATAAATGACTTAAAGAAAAATAAAGCCTCGGGGATGGACAAAATTTGCAATGAATACATAAAATATACTGTTGATATTATGTTATCAGTTTATGTTAAATTATTTAATATTATTCTGGATTCTGGATTTATCCCTGAATCTTGGCCGACTGGTATGATAAAACCAATATATAAAAACAAAGGGAAAACAGATGACCAAGATAACTATAGAGCAATCACACTACTAAGTTGTGTGGGGAAAACTTCCACTGCCATTATTAACAAAAGATTGTCGAATTATGCGGACTCCTGTCAGATTCTGTCAGAAGCACAGACTGGATTCAGAAAGAATTATTCCACATTAGATAATATTTTTGCTTTACATGCTTTAATAGAAATTTTCATGTTGTCTGGGAAGAAACTGTATTGCGCTTTCATAGATTTTAGGAAGGCCTTCGATAAAGTTTGGAGAGAAGGCTTGTGGTTTAAACTAGTAAAAACTGGAATTAATGGTAAATGTTTTATGGTTATTCAGAACATGTATAACTCTATAAAATCGTGTATTACGTCTGGTGGGAATATTGGAGAATTCTTTGATTGTAAGATAGGGGTTAGACAGGGAGAGAATCTATCCCCATTGTTATTTTCTATATTCTTGAATGACTTAGAATCTTTCTTGGAAAGCGAAGGTATAGTCGGATTACAAAGTATTACAGATTCTGCTACTGATAAAATTAATGTTTTTATCAAATTGTTCGCCATTCTCTATGCGGATGATACAGTCATATTAGCGGAATCCGCAAAAAGCCTACAAGATTCACTAAATGTGTTCGCTATTTACTGCAAGAGATGGAAATTGGAGGTTAACATAAAAAAGACAAATTGTATGATCTTCGCAAAACGATTATCTAGAATGTACCTACATTTACTTTTGATAATGAGAATTTAGAAGTAGTTCATGAGTATTCATATTTGGGAATAAACTTTTTTCGTACGGGTAACTTTAATAGGGCACGTATGTATAGCTAACCAAGCCTCTAAGGCGGTCTTTTCTGTGATGAGGAAAAATCCAGAACATGTATCTGCCAGTTGACTGTCAGCTAAGCCTGTTTAAATCTACAATAGAACCGATTCTCTTGTATGGCAGTGAAGTGTGGGGATTTGGGGGCATAGATGTCCTACAACGAGTACAATTAAATTTTTTGAAAAATATACTTGGTCTTAGGAAGTCAACCCCGAATTATATGGTCTATGGTGAGTCGGGAGTATTTCCTTTGGCTATTATAGTTAAAGTCCGGATGGTTTCTTATTGGTTAAAGTTGTTGGAGAATAACGGTAAAATCGCTTGTATTTTGTATAAGCTGCTCTTTGTAACACGACAGGAGTCCTCATGGTTGTTAACAATTAAAAATATATTAGAAACTACTGGATTTAACGATGTATGGTTAGCCCAGGATCGAATTAATAGAAAATATTTTGTTAAAATTTTAGAACGTAGATTGAAAGATCAGTTCATTCAATCTTGGCAAGGTACCGTGCAACAATCGTCAAAGGGACATATATATTTATTATTTAAAGATGTACCAGGTTTTGAAGAGTACTTGAGCATTTTATCAGAAAAGAATAGAAAAATCATCTCCAAATTTCGAACAGCTAATCACAGACTACCTATTCCGATAAACGAGAGAATTTGCCAAATTTGTAATTCCAAATCAATAGGAGATGAGTTACATTTTATATTTGATTGTTCAGCTCTACAGAATCTGAGACAAAACTATTTACTAGTACCAGAGTATGTTACAAATCATAATTACGTGCCTAGGGCTATTATATTAAGGAAATTATTACAGAATAACACCAAAAATATTTTGATGAAATTGTCAATATTTATTAAAATAGCATTACAAGTTCAAGGTTAACATTAATAATATTATAATGCATGCGAATATTTTATTTTCCGCCATCTTCAAACAGAATCAAATATTGTACCTCGCGTACCACCTTGTGGTTTTTCGAGTGAATAAACTATGTCTATGTCTATGTCTATTTATACCCCGCCCCCCTCCCCACACGCTGGGAGTGGCTCGGACTATGGATTGGTTTATTCTGGCCTAGATTTGACACATTCTCCAAGACAGCTAGTTTCATTTGCACTGATTGTGGGATTGATTATGCTGTACGACTTTATTTGATCACATCTGCAGTCGTCAGTACATATTTATTATACACGAAATGACTAGTTATAGTTCAACAGCCACTAGTTAATGGATTCTACACATTATATCGTATTTTGCTACCACTGTGTTATAGTTATCGACAAAGGACCATGTATGTTCAGATCGGTAAATGGCCCCAGAACAGGTGCCACAGAAGTGCCAAAAATAAATATTACATGTACAAGAAATTGTTCAGTTGACATGAAATACACTATTATATTGTATGCTCAGAAAAGATTCAAGGCGCTGAGTCTCATCATTCTCCAATAACAGGGCCGTTCTCCAATAACAGGGCCAATTTTGAGGCGAAAACACCTCACATTTATTTTCATAAACATATGACGATAAACGATAACCAGAACCAGCTTGATAGAGCATACTCGCTGTTCCAATACGTAATCGTAGACCAAATCTGGTTCTGGTTATCGATTAGCTTCATATGTTTACAGAAAACAATAAGAATTGTTTTAAGTAGTATACAAGGAGTCAACCGTTCTCATTTTTTCTCTCTGCGCATGCGCAGAACCAAAATTGTGGCGGTATTGTGGCGGTATTGGGGAGGTGCGCATGCGTGATGAGGGGGCGTGGCCTATAGTGAGTGGGGTGGGTTCAAAATGGCGGACTTTAAAGAACCCACCCCACTCACCCCGTGCACTGATTGACCTGGGATGTGAGTGGGGTGGGTTCTTTAAAGTCCGCCATTTTGAACCCACCCCACTCATTGGCCTAATGTGAGTGGGGTGGGTTCAAAATGGCGGACTTTAAAGAACCCACCCCACTCACCCGTGCACTGATTGACCTGGGATGTGAGTGGGGTGGGTTCTTTAAAGTCCGCCATTTTGAACCCACCCCACTCACATTGACCGGGGTGAGTGGGGTGGGTTCTTTAAAGTCCGCCATTTTGAACCCACCCCACTCATTGGCAAGTCCGCCATTTTGAACCCACCTTTTCAAAATGGCGGCTACTTAAAGTCCGCCATTTTGAACCCACCCCACTCACCAGTGCACTCATTGACACCGGTGTCAATGAGTGCATAGTTCCGGCAGGAAAAAAAAAGTTCCGGCAAAAAAAAAAAAAAAATGTATTCATGCGCGGTGATGCGGTTTGGCCGTGGTTTTGGCGGTGATTCGGTCTCGGGAAAAAGCTTCCGCGGAGAAAAAGTAGTCCCTAGATAAAATGGTCCGATGGGGTTGAGTGAGGTATCAAAGTGAAGCTTAGGTGAAGGGGCATCTAATGGGTTGGGTGTGGGGTTGACATATCGGCCTTCTGCGCATGCGCGGCGGCCGAAGGGTATGAAAATAGCCTTTTTGGAGCTATGGGAGCCCCTAGTTGACCGATGGGGTCGAGTGAGGTATCAAAGTGAAGCATATGTGAAGGGGCATCTGATGGGCTGGGCGCGGGGTTGAACTATCGGCATTCTGCGCATGCGCGGAGGCCCAAGGGTATGGAAATAGACGTTTTGGAGCTAGGGAAGCCCCTAATGGACCAATGGGGTCGAGTGAGGTATCGATGTGAAGCATTCGTGAAGGGGCATCTGATGGGCTGGGTGTGGGGTTGAAATATCGGCATTCTGCGCATGCGCGGTGGCCCAAGGGTATGGAAATAGCGGTTTTGGAGCTAGGGGAGTCCCTAATGGGCCAATGGAGTCGTATGAGGTATCAAAGTGAGGCATTCGTGAAGGGGCATCTGATGGACTGGGCGTGGGGTTGAAATATCGGCATTCTGCGCATGCGCGGTGACCCAAGGGTATGGAAATAGACGTTTTGGAGCTAGGGAAGCCCCTAATGGTCCAATGGAGTCGTATGAGGTATCAAAGTGAAGCATTCGTGAAGGGGCATCTAATGGACTGGGCGTGGGGTTGAAATATCGGCATTCTGCGCATGCGCGGTGGCCGAAGGGTATGAAAATAGCCTTTTTGGAGCTAGGGAAGCCCCTAATGGTCCAATGGGGTCGAGTGAGGTATCAAAGTGAAGCATTCATGAAGGGGCATCTAATGGACTGGGAGTGGGGTTGACATATCGGCCTTCTGCGCATGCCCAAGGGTATGAAAATAGACGTTTTGGCATCTAGGGGAGCCCCTAATGGTCGAATGGGGTCGAGTGAGGTATCAACGTGAAGCCTAGGTGAAGGGGTATTTGATGGCTGGGTGGGTGCATGTAAAATTTTTCCTGAAAAAAAAAACGGAACACGGACTTTATCGAAAAACCTGGGAAAATGCCTATATGGGGTATGAGGGGTATATAGGTCGCCGGGCTTAACGGGGCTTGTCTATCAACAGAGTTATCTTCCCCTAGTTCCAGGGTGGGTGTATGTAAAAATTTTCCTGAAAAAATACGGAATACGGACTTTATCCTAAATTACGGGAAAATGCCTATATGGGGTATGGGAGGTATAGCACCATCCTGGGAAACGTACTTCTATACATTTGCGGTAGGGTTGTGGGGTCTCGTTTTACTCGTCTCGTCATTTAGAACATGATAGGAAGTGTCCCCGTGCGAATCGGTGAAATTTTTGAAAAAGTACGATATAGCCTCATATAGTCCCATACTGAGGGTATAGGACCGATGTTTGTCCCCCTGAGAAACGTACTTCTATGCATTTGCGGTAGGGTTGTGGGGTCTCGTTTTACTCGTCTCGTCATTTAGAACATGATAGGAAGTGTCCCCGTGCGAATCGGTGAAATTTTTGAAAAAAGTCACCGAGCCCCATATAGTCCCATACTGGGGTATAGGTTCGATGTTTGTCCCCCTGGGAAACGTACTTCTATACATTTGCGGTAGGGTTGTGGGGTCTCGTTTTACTCGTCTCGTCATTTAGAACATGATAGGAAGTGTCCCCGTGCGAATCGGTGAAATTTTTGAAAAAGTACGATATAGCCTCATATAGTCCCATACTGAGGGTATAGGACCGATGTTTGCCCCCCCTGGGAAACGTACTTCTATGCATTTGCGGTAGGGTTGTGGGGTCTCGTTTTACTCGTCTCGTCATTTAGAACATGATAGGAAGTGTCCCCGTGCGAATCGGTGAAATTTTTGAAAAAAGTCACCGAGCCCCATATAGACCCATACTGAGGGTATAGGATCAATGTTTGTCCCCCTGGGAAACGTACTTCTATACATTTGCGGTAGGGTTGTGGGGTCTCGTTTTACTCGTCTCGGCATTTAGAACATGATAGGAAGTGTCCCCGTGCGAATCGGTGAAATTTTTGAAAAAAGTCACCGAGGCCTGGGTAGGCCCATAGGCCTATACTGCATGGCTATGGGTGTATAGGCCCATACGGGGTGGACATGTTGGAGTCTAGGTGGGCCACTCATGGTCCAATGGGGTCGAGTGAGGTCTTATTTTGAAGCTCTCGTGGAGGAGCACTTGACTACACTAATGGTTCGTCCGTGTTCAATAGTCTGCGCATGCGCAGTCTGGCCGTAGTATAGAAAACAGGCATTTTGGGTGCTATGTAGGGGTGTGTTTGGGTTAGAGATGAGCTAATCACGGTTCGAATGGGTCGTGTGAGGTGTCAAAGTGAAGCTTGTGTGGGGTAGAGTCAGAATGGTGTGTTTTTGAATGCATGTCGCGTTAATCTGCGCATGCGCAGTTGGTTGTAGTAAGTAAAGTGGCCATTTTGGGGCAGCGAAGGAAGTTATTTGGGGTCGAGATGGGCTAATCACGGTTCGAATGCGTCCTGAAAGGTGTCATCTTGTAGTTCTCGGGGTGTACACTCCGATTTGAGGGATGTTCGCGTCATCTGTGACGTCATCGGTGACGTCATCGGTACGAGTAGTAGCGAAAGTGGCCATTTTCGGGCAGTACATGAAGGTATTTGGGGTCGAGATGGGCTATTCACGGTTCGAATGCGTCCTAGAAGGTGTCATCTTGTAGTTCTCGGGGTGTACATTCCGATTTGAGGGATGTCCGCGTCATCTGTGACGTCATTGATGACGTCATCGGTACGAGTAGTAGCGAAAGTGGACATTTTGTGGGTGCGTGGGGGTGAGTTTGGTGTAGATAGGGACTATCCTTAGTCCGAATGCGTCGTGTGAGGTGTCATTTTGTAGCTCTCGAGGTGTACATTCCGAGTTGAGGCATGTCCGAAGCATCTGTGACGTCATTTTTGACGTCATCAGTAGGAGTAGTAGCGAAAGTGGACATTTTGAGGCAGTGAAGGAAGGTATTCGGAGTAGAGAGGAACCATTCTTGGTCCGAATGCGTCCTGAGAGGTGTCATGTTGTAGCTCTCGGGGTGTACATTCCGCGTTGAGGGATATCCACAGCATCTGTGACGTCATTGGTGACGTCATCAGTACGAGTAGTAGCGAAAGTGAGCATTTTGGGGCAGTGAAGGATGGTATTTGGTGTAGAGATGGACCATCCGCGGTGCGAATGCGTCGTGTGAGATGTCATCTTGTAGCAACGCCCACCAACGCCATTCTTAATGCATCAACGCCCAGGTGAAATAGCTCAGAAGCTCTGATATTCCATGGAATTGTCACTAATTCTTCGAAATGCAGTGACGCCAGTCGACGCCCGTCGTTACACCTTAACACCATGATATAGACCGGACAGAGAACAACAACAGCAACAACAACAATGATCACACATAAGAGAACAACAACAACAAGAAGTTTTTTTTCATATAGTTTATTCTCCCCAATGTTACATCATACCCACGTTGGGGGAGCCGCGTTGGGTATATTTACAATTCAAGAATATTCTTGTCCAATCAGAGGCCACCATTTGCATCTGTCATATTCGTTCCTGTCCGTTAGATGTATTCTCGGCTACTCTTGTCCAATCAGAAGTCGCCATTTCAGAAAGTTCCATCTTCGGCCATGTTCGCTCTGAACCGTTTGTTCTAATCGTCATCGGACAGGCCAGGATACCGTTGAGGAAACATATCCTCAGATAGTTGTTTGCGCATTCTGAGTATCTATCAGTGCATGGGTGAATACTTTCATCCGATGGGGGTGGTGGGTCAGTTTAACCACGAAGAACGTAACATTGGTGACCCTCTCCACTATCCACTTGGTGTTGGTACGCTGTTCATAGCCCCATTCTAAGGGATCCACAGTGTCCAGTTGGGTCAGCATCGTCTCTAGCGACGCCCGATTGGTGATTGTGAAAGGATGGTCGTACACTGGGTTGATGGCACTGGAATAGAAATAGCACAATTCAGGCGTCATCTTATGGCATAAGATGTACCCAAATGCTACATTTAATGTGAAGGATGTAGGTTGGTCATTGAAGATGGCTTCCACGTAGCTGCGTAGACGGGCGAGGTCGGTCAGTCGGAAATTGTACAAGTCCAATATAGGGCGATGACGGTGGAAGCAGTGTCGGATCATGGACCAATGGCGTCGATACATCTCACTCACTCACTGGATGATCTTCGGGTAAGAGATCGCTGGGAACATCCACCGCATCTTCCAGAAAATGTTCGTTGTTGTCAGGTGTATTACTGGAAACAGTGATGCTAGGGACCGGCTGGATATCTAGGCTCTTCTGAGCTGTGGGTATAGGCGGGCTCTCCGTGATCGCATCATCAGTGGCATTCTCCTCCCCGGGTTCATCTTCAGTGCATCTGTCCCTCCTGGTTACCTCTTTAGTGGAAAGTTGCCCCTCATGCCGTGGTGATGCACCATGAATCAAACGCTCATGCCGTTTTAACTGACTGGGTCATTTGAAGAGTTGACCACATTCTTCGCATCGACGCTTGGATGGCCCATGAATTGAACGTTCATGGCGCTGTAAATGATCTGGGCGATGAAACGACAGTGTAGGCCTACATATCGTACAGCTATACCGGGCGGTTCCATCGTGCTTGGTAGCCTCATGGCGGCGCAAGTCGTGCCTGCGAGTGAATGATTTCGAGCACGTAGTACAAGTGAACATCTTGGTGGTTGACAGAGTGTCTGATGAAACGGCCAGGCCGTTTCCTTTTTATAGCAAGCTATCTGTTGATCTATTTTTAGCACAATCAGTTCTAAACTAGGGGAAAACCCCTATCACCTCTAGCCAAAAGGGCTAATATCGGTCCCCGGGCTTATTGGGATCTGCCTATCAAGTCAATGGGGTGATGTGAACAACAACAAGTTCAGCAATGTTCATACAGTTTATTATCCCCAATGTTACATCATACCCAGGGCGGCTCCCTGGAGTTGTATGAGGTATCCATGTGAAGCATTCGTGAAGGGGCATCGGACTGGACTAGTGGCTCGGCCGTTGTCACCATTCTGCGCATGCGCAGACAGGGAATTCTGTATATATTTCATCCAAGTATAGCGGAAAGCGGTTGTCATGAATAACAACAAGTTCAGCAAGGTTTATACAGTTTATTATCCCCAATGTTACATCATACCCAGGCTGGGGGAGCCGCCTTGGGTATGTTTAGTATGTTCACAGCAAAACAAATTGAAATATCAAACACCATGTTTTATTATTTAACGCACCGTCACATTATGTACAAGTGTTTACTGAGCTCAAGTCAACGATCAGCATGTAGACATAGAGACTATGTGCGGCATCTTATGGTATTCATCAGGGCGCGGGTGACGCATTCAACCGATGGCGGTGGTCGGTCAGCTTGGTAAGGAAGAACGTGGCATTGGTGACCTTCTCTACGACCCATTGTATGTTGGGGCGTTGACGATGTGCCCATCTCAAGGGTTCCACGGTGTCCAGTATCTCCAGCATCGTCTCTAGTGACCCCCGGTTAATGATGGTGAGCGGTTGGTCAAACACATGGCTGTTATTACTGGCATAATAATACCGTAACTGGTCCGTCTTTTTGTGACGTAAGATGTACCCGAAAGCAACATTCAATTTGAAGGCCGTAGTTTGATCTTTGAAGATGGCTTCCACGTAGCTGCGTAGACGGTGAGGTGGGTCAGTGAGAGGAAGTGGCAGATATCTGGAATGGGGCGATCACGGTGGAAAATGTGCCGCATCATGGGCCGTGGCGCCGATCGCGGTGTCATTCACTGGATGGAGGCGTCCTGTAACGAATATCGCTGGGAATATCCACTGCATCTTCCAGAAAATGTCCGATGTCGTCAGGCGTATGACTGGCAACAGCAATGCTAGGGACTGGCTGGATATCTAGGCTCTTCTGAACTGTGGGTATAGGCGGACTCTCCGTGATCGCATCACCAATGGCGTTCGTCTCCCCGGGCTTATTTTCACTGGGTCTCACCTTCTGCGGCTCCTCTTCAGTAGGAAGTTGTCGCCCAAACCGTAGAGACGGACCATGAATCAAACGCTGATGCCGTCTCAACTGACTGCGTCGTTTGAAGAGTTGGCCACATTCATTACATTGTTCCTTCGCGCCCTCGTGGAGTGAGCGTTCGTGGCGCAGTAAAGCATCTTCCCGATTAAATAACCGTGCGCAGGTTATACAAGTATATAGTGTACCGTTGTGGGTGTAGGCCTCGTGGCGTCGCAAATCTTCTGGGCGAGTAAACTGCTTCTGGCAAGTTGTGCAAGTGAACATCTTGGTGGTTGACAGAGTGTCTGATGAAACGGCCAGGCCGCTTCCCTTTTATAGCACGCTAGCTGGTAATCTATTTTTAGCACACTCTACCCCAAGTCGAGGATCGAGACTGGTGTACTGGTGTACGACTGAGCGGCATTGCGCGCGCGCGCATGAAGACCCTCATGCATATCTCAATGCAGGCGCAGACGCGAAGTGCCCGGATGTAAAAATGACGTCACTTCCGGTTTGGGTGAATGGAGCGTGACGTTTGGACATGTCCAGACTTGTCTGACCACCATTGTTGGAAAATGGCGGATAATGGCGGAAGGTGGCCGCCATTGTGGGGAAATGGCGGCTAATGGCGGCTAATGCCGGAAGGTGACCGCCATTGTGGAAAAACCCCACAGACAGGTCAGAACATGCATTTCTATGATGTTCACGCATAATGTGATGCGATCACGGAGAGTCCGCCTATACCCACAGTTCAGAAGAGCCTAGATATCCAGCCAGTCCCTAGCATTGCTGTTGCCAGTCATACGCCTGACGACATCGGACATTTTCTGGAAGATGCAGTGGATATTCCCAGCGATCTGTTACAGGACGCCCATCCAGTGAATGACATCGATCGGCGCCAATGGCCCATGATGC